>JAQZBX010059227.1:0-17567 GCA_029593785.1 Cabassous unicinctus | reverse complement strand
GCCTCCTTTGCCCTCCCACTCCTCCTAGCCACCAGGTATTCACCAGGTAGGCCCTGACCTTTGTCTCTTCTTCCAGGAAACTGCCCAGATAATGCATAATGCACCTGAGGGAGAGGATTAGGCAAGAGGGGAAGACTAATTAATTAGTTAATTAATTTTTTTTAAACAGAAAAACTGTATGATTATTTCAACCGATACATGAAAAACATTTGACAGTATTCAACACCCATCTCTGATGAAACTTCTTAGTAAACAGAATTAGAAGGGAAATTTCTCAATCTGATAAAGAACATCTGAAAAAAACCTACAGCTAATACCACACTTAATGGTTAAAGACTAAATATTTTCCTGCTAAGATCAGGAATAATGCAAGTATGCTTACTCTTACAATTTCTACTTAATATTGTGCTGGGGTTAATGACCATAGCAATGTCAAGAAATAGAAATAAAATGCATGTGGATTAGAAAGAAAGAATTAATATTATTTTAATTCAAAATAGCATTATTAGGTACATAGAACATCCTAAGGAATCTACAAAACAACTACCTAATAAGTCACTGTAGCAAAGTCGCAGGATGCCAGGTTATAATACAAAAGTTAATTGTTTATGGCATAATGAAATTTAAACAATAATCATTATACCACCTACAATAGCTCTAAAAATCCATATATCTAGGAACAAATCTAACAAAAGATGTGAATTACACTGAAAATTACCAAACATTGCAGAGAGAAATAAAGACCAAAATAAATGTCAAAATATACCAACTTCATGAATTTCAAGACTCAATATTGTTAAGATGTCTAGTCTCTCAAAATTGATCCATAGATTAAAAGGAATCCCAAAAATATAAGTCTTCTAGAAGTAAACTTAGGAGAACATCTTCACAAAATTGGGGTAAACAAAGATTAATTAGAGAAGTTACAAAAAGCATTAATCAAAAAAAGAAAAAGAACGTAAATTCAATTTCATCAATCTTAAAACCTTTTGCGCATTACAAGACACCATTAAGAAACCAAATAGACAAGTCAGAGAAGAGAAAATATTCACAATGCATGTATCTGACAGAAGTCTTGCATCTAAAATAAATAAATATCTCCTACATATAAATATTAAAAAGAAATGTCCAAGTTAAAAAAAATGGACAAAAGACTTGCACATAAACTGCACAAAAGAAATTATATGAATGGCCAATATGGACATGAAAAGTTCTTCAATATCATGAGTCATCATGAAAATGCAAATTAAAACCAAATGAGATCAAAAGTCCTAATGGGGAATTGTGGGAACATGGCATCAGATTAGGCAGATAAGTTTCAACTCTCACAAAAACAATGGAGAAAGAGATAAAACTACCTGAGGGAACTGCTCTGGGGGTCAGCAGACCAGGACAGTGCTTCACAACTCCCAGGAGGATGAGGGACAGAGAGACCAAGAAGCCAAAACAACAAACTGTGAATTACTAACCTCCTGGCATTGGGGAAGGGCTCCCCTCTACCACCCCCTGAGATATTCAGTGGGGGGTAAAACCCCTGGTTCATTTCAGCTGACTGGAAGAGGAGGAGACATCTTCCTCCTTACCAGCTGTTACAAGGGGAAAGGGAGTGGGAGTCGGGTGGCTTTTCTTCAGTGAATTTTGCCAGCAGAGCCCGCTTTGAATCCGGGCTCTGGCCAGATGAAAAAAAGGAAAACCAAGAGAGATACACCTCTGTGGAAAGGTGCTCCAAAGAGCATCATCTGCTGGCCGGTCTGAAAATTACATGGACAGAAACTGCTTTTAGAGCTCTCTTTACGCCACCCCTGGGAGAAAGTCTGCACCTCATTAGTTTTGGTGACTTAAGCTGGACAATTTTAAATACATATGATAAGTTGAACCAAATATCAAACAGCTGTGGAAAAATAACAGTAGGCAAGGGAGAGAAATTGGTCATCAGAGTAAATTCACCAATAAATCAGACACCTAGACATGAGCAAAAAATTACAAGCCATATTAGGAAACAGGAAGAGATGGCCTAGCCAAAAGAACAAACCAAATATCATGAAGAGATTCAGGATTTAAGACAATTAATCAATGATAATCACACAACTCTCCTAAATCGTTGTTTAAAAATTGAAAGGAAATATAACTAAAGAGATAAAGGATATTGAGAAGACACTGGGTGAGCAGAAAGAACAATCTGAAAGTCTGCAAAGGAAAGTAATAGATCTTATGGGAATGAAAGACATAATGGATGAGATTAAAAATACATCAGAGGCACAAGAGAGCAGATTTGAATTGCTCGAAGAAAGAATTAGTGATTGTGAAGACAGAACATCTGAACTGGAAAAGACAGGAGAAGAGAAAGAGAAGAGAATGGAAAAAATGGAATAAGGTCTCAGGGAATTGAATGACAACATGAAATACAAAAACATATGCATTATTGGCATCACAGAAGGAGAAGAAAATGGAAAAGGAACAGAAAGAACATTTGAGGAAATAATGACTGAAAACTTCCCTACGTTTATGAAAGACAAATATCAATATCCAAGAAGGACAATGCACCGCAAATAGAATAAACACGAACAGACTTACCCTGAGACACCTACTATTCAGAATGACAAATATCAGAGATAAAGACAAGATTTTGAAAGCAGCAAGAGAAAAGCAAAGCATCATATACAAGGGACACTCGATAAGATTAAGTGCCAACCTCTTATCAGAAACTATGGAGGAGAGATGAAAGTGGTATGATGTATTTAAGGTATTGAAAGAGAAAAACTGCCAGCCAAGAATTCTGTATCTGGCAAAGCTGTCCTTCAAAAATGAAGGGGAGCTCAAAGTCTTCACAGACAAACAAAAACTGATAGAATATGTTACCAAAAGACCAGAATTCCAAGAGATACTAAAGGGAGTGCTGCAGCCTGAAAGGAAAAAACAAGAGTGAGAGACTTGGAGAAGAGTGTAGAAATGAAGATTATTAGAAAGGGTAAAAAGATAGACTATAGTATGATATTACAATAGAAAGCCAAAGGTCAAAATGGATGAAGTAAGTAATGCCTTTACAGTAATAACATTGAATGGTAATGCATGAATTCACCAATCAAAAGACACAGACTGATAGAATGGATTAAAAAATATGAGCCATCTATATGTTGTCTATAAAAGATTCACCTCAGACATAAGGACACAACCAGGTTAAAAGTGATGGGTTGAAAAAAAGATATTCCATGTAAATAGTAACCAAAAAAGGGCTGGAGTAGCAATAGTAATATCAAAAAAAAAAAATTTTTTTTAATGAAAAACTGTTATAAGGGATGAAGAAGGTCATTATATATTAATAAAAGGGACAATTTAACAAGAATAAATAACTATTCTAAATATTTATGCACCTAAGCTCAATGCCCCAAGATGTATGAGGCACATACTGGCAAAGCTGAAGGGAGAAATAGATGTCTCTAAATAACAGTTGGAGACTTCAATATGCCACTCTATGTATTGGATAGGACATCTGGACAGAGGATAAATAAAGAAAGAGAGAAATTGAATAATAAGATAAATGAACTAGACCTAAGAGACATCTATAGAGAACTGCACCCCAAAACAGCAGGATATACATTCTTTTCAAGTGCTCATGGATCCTTCTCCAAGATAGACCATATGTTGGGTCATAAGACAAGTCTCAATAAATTTAAAAAGATTGAAATTATTCAAAACACTTTACTGATCATAATGGAATGGGGCTTGAAATCAGTAATAGACAGGAAAAGGGGGAATTCATAAATATATGGAGATTAAACAACACACTCTTAAACAATCAGTGTGTCAAAGAAGAAATTGCAAGAGAATTCAGCAAATATCTTGAGACGAATGACAATGAGAACACAACATATCAAAACCTATGGGACACTGCAAAGGCAGGGCTCAGAGGGAAATTTACAGCCCTCAGTGCTTACATTAAAAAAGAAAGAAAGAGCCAAAATTGATGATCTAACTGCACACTTGGAGGTACTAGAAAAAGAACAGCAAACTAATCCCAAAACAAGCTGAAGGAAAGAAATAGAGAGAATGAACAAAACCAAAAGTTGGTTCTTTGAGAAGATCAACAAAATTGACAAACTCTTAGCTAGACTGACAAAGGAAAAAAGAGAGAAGACACAAATTAATAAAATCAGAAATGAGAGGGGGGACATTACCACTGACCCTGTAGGAATAAGAGAGATCATAAGAGGATACTATGAACAACTGTATGCTAAAAAACTAGAAAATGTAGATGAGATGGACAAATTTGTGGAAACATATGAACCACCTACACTGACTTTAGAAGAAATAGAAGACCTCAACAAATCAATCACAAGTGAAGAGATTGAAACAGTCATCAGAAACCTCCCAAAGATGAAAAGTCCAGGAACAGATAGCTTCACAGGTGAATTCTGCCAATCATTCAAGGATGAAAAAAATTGAAATTATACAAAACACTTTCATTGATCATAACAGAATACCAATCTTGGTCAAGCTCTTCCAAAAAATTGAACAGCAAAGAATGCTACCAAACTCATTCTATGAAGCCAACATCACACTAATACCAAAACCAGATAAAGTTATACAACAAAAGAAAATTACAAATATCTCTAATGAATATAGATGCAAAAATCCTCAACAAAATACTTGCAAACAGAATACAAAAACACATTAAAAGAATTACACACCATGATCAAATGGGTTTTATCCCAGGTATGCAAGGGTGGTTCAAAACAAAAACATCAATTAGTGTAATAAACCACATTGATAAATTGAAGAAGAAAAATCATATGATCTTCTCAATTGATGCAGAAAAGGCTTTTGACAAAATACAGCACCCTTTCATGATAAAAACACTCCAAAAGATAGGAATAGAAGGAAACTTTCTCAATATGGTAAAGTGCATATTTGAAAAACCTATAGCTAGCTATGTACTCAATGGTGAAAGAATGAAAGCTTCCCCACTGAGATCAGGAACAAGACAAGGATGCCCACTGTCACCACTATTATTCAATATTGTGCTAGAAGTTCTAGCTAGAGCAATTAGGCTGGACAAAGAAATAAAAGGCACCCAAACAGGAAAGGAAGAAGCAAAACTTTCACTATTCACTGATGACATGATCCTATATCTAGAAAATCACAAAAAATCCACAAAAAAGCTACTAGAATTAATAGACAAGTTCAGCAAAGTGGCGGGATACAAGGTTAATACGCAAAAATCAATAGCATTTCTATACAGTACTGATGTGTATCAGAGGAGGAAATCAGGAAAAAAATTCCATTTATAATAGCAACTAAAACAATCAAATATTTAGGAATAAACTTAACCAAGGACATAAAGGACCTGTATTCAGAAAAGGACAAAACATTGCTAAAAGAAACCAAGGAGGACTTCAATAAATGGAAGGACATTTCATGTTCATGGATTGGAAGACTAAATATCATGATGATATCAATTTTACCCAAACTGATTTACAGATCCAACGCAATCCCAATAAAGATCCCAACAGCCTTCTTTGCAGAAATCAAAATGCCAATAATCAAATTAATTGGAAGAGTAAGGGGCCCCAAATAGCCAAAATTGTCTTAAAAAAGAAGAACGAGGTTGGAGGACTCTCACTTATGCTGACTTTAAAGCATATCACTTAGCTACAATGGTAATAACAGCATGGTACTGACATAAGGACAGACAGATTGACCAATAGAACTGAATCGAGAACTCAGAAATTGACTCTCACATTTACAGTCAAGCGCTTTTTGACAAGGATGTTAAGCCCACCCAGCTGAGCCAGAACAGTCTTTTCAACAAATGGTGCCAGGAGAACTGGTTAGCCATCTCCAAAAGAAAGGAAGAAGACCCCTATCGCATACCTTATATAAAAATTAAGTCAAAATGTATTAAGGATTTAAATATAAAAACAACAATCATAAAACCCCTAGAAGAAAATGTAGGAAAACATCTTCAAGATCTTGTGGTATGTGGTAGTTTTTTAAACCTTTCACCCAGAGCATAAGCAACAAAAGAAAAAATAGATAAATGGGACCCCCTCAAAATTCAACACTTTTGCACCTCAAAGGACTTTGTCAAAAGGGTGAAAATGCAGTTGACTCAATGGGAGAAAATATTTGTCAATCACATATCTCATAAGGGTTTAATATCCATGATATATATGAAGATCATGCAAATCAACAATATAAAGACAAAGTATCTGATTTAAAAATGGGCAAAAGACTTGAAAAGACAACTGTCCAAAGAAGAAATGCAAATGGTGAAGAAACACATGAAAAAATGTTCAACATCACTAGTGATTAGGGAAATTCAAATCAAAACTACAATGAGATATCATTTCACACCTATTAGACTGGCCACTATAAAAAAGTGGGAAAACTAAATTTTGGAGATGATATGGACAGATAGGAACACTTATTCCCTGTTGGTGGGAGTGTAGAATGGTACAGCCACTGTGGAGGACGGTTTGGCAGTTCCTAAGGAAGTTGAATATAGACTTGCCATGGGACCTGGTGAAACCATTGCTAGGTATATACCCAGAAGATCTGAGAGCAGTGACACAAATAGATATATGCACACCAATGTTCATAGCAGCGTTATTCACGATAGCCAAAAGTTGGAAACAACCCAGATGTCCATCAACTGATGAATGGATAAACAAATTGTGGAGTATACACATAATGGAATATTATGCAGCAGTAAGAAGAAATGAAGTTGTGAAACATGACAACATTGATGAACCTGGAGGACATTATGTTGAGTGAAGCAAGCCAGACACAAAAGGACAAATACTTCATGACTGCCCTATTATGAGCTAAATATATTATGTGAAATATGAATATGGGTAGAATTGCATATATAAGATCATTTTTCTTTGAAGTTGAACAAATGTAAGTTAGTATTACAAAATGTTAATATCAAACAAACAAAAAAAAAAGATTATACTAAGTGAAGGAGACCAGACACAGAGTACTACATACTGTGTGATTCCATTTATACAAAATGTAAATATAAATCAATTTATAAAGATGAAAGGACATTAGTGGTTATGTAGATCTGAGGAAGGAATGCTAAGGGGTATGGAGTCTTTCTTTTTGTAGTAATGAAATTGTTTGAAAATTTTTTAGATGATGAATGTACGACATTATGATTATACTAAAAGCCATTGATTATATCACTTTGGGTAGCATTGCCCGACACAGCAGCTATGTATAGTGAAGGAAGTATAGAGTTTGAGAGGTGAAGAATTTTCTTGTTTGTCTGTTTTTTTGTTTATTATTGAAATAATGAAAACGCTCTAATAATGATTAAAGTGATTAATGCACAACTATGTGATTATAGCAAATACCATTTATTGTACACTTTGGATGAATTGTATGTTTATTAAAATATATCAATAAAATTGATTTGTTAAAAAAAATACAAATGAGAGCATTTTCATTATTTCAATAAACAAAAAAAAAATCTCTACCCCTAAATAATCACCTCTCAATCTGTCTCTGCCTCCCCTGCCATACATAGCTGCTATTCTGTTTCTGTCTTTCTAATTATGGAAATGAAAACGCTCTAATAATGACTGAAGTGATGACTACAGAACTATGTGACTATGCCAAATACCATTGAGTGTACACTTTGGATGGATTATACACTTTGGTTGGATTGTATGCTTTATAAATATGTATCAATATAATTTTTAAAAAATGAGATACCAGTACAAACCTATAGAAAGGCTAATAATTTTAAAACTAACAAATCAAATGTTGGTGAGCTTGTAGAGGAACTGGAACATTCATATGTTGTCAATAGAAGGGTAAAACGGTACAACCCACTTTAGAAAACTGATAGTGTCTTTTCACATTAATCATAACCTTATTTAAAATCCAACAATTTCACTTCTAGGTATTGAAGCAAAATGAAAAGATGTCCATTTTAAAAAATCATACAAAGTCTTTAGTAACTTTATTCATAATAGCCTCCAAACTGGAAACAATCCAAAAGTCTGTCACCAGAGGAATGGATTAGAGAATATATTAAGTAAATGGCACACTACTTAACAATAAAAGAGTGAACTATTGATATACACAACCACCCAGATGATTATAAACATAATGAGTGAAAAAAAGCCAAACAATAAAAAAGTATATATGATACCATTTATATGAAATTCTAGGACAGGCAAAACTAACCTTTATAGAAAGTAATTTCCTATAGATATTGGTGATTGTTACTCATCAAAGTGTTCATTTAAGATATGTGCATTTCACTATACATAAATTTTACCTCAATAAAAAATATATATAGCTGTAGTTCTGGTGCAGGATAAATAGAACAATGTTATAGAGCAATCACAAACCAAGTATATATTAGCATTTAATATATAATTAATATTATATTAATAGAGAAAATATATGAAAATATTATTCAGATATTTTTTAAAATACAAGGATTTTTTATAAGAATTAATTAGAGAGTTAAATTTTAAAATAGGATGGATATTATTATAAATGAGATGTGAAAAAAAAGCCTTAAGAATTAAATGGAAAGCAGAAACTCTACAAAACAATCAATCAATTCGATTACATAAAAATGTCAAACTCCTGAATGGCATAAATAGATAATGATAGCATAGATAAATAGACAGACAAACTGATAGATGCAAGCTTTAAAGAAGTCTGAACAATATATGAAAAATGAGGAAACATATTTGCAGTGGTTAACTTTGTAAATCAATAAGGAACCCTTCAAATTTAAATAAAAACCAATAATATTCTATCTTGTAAAACGATAAAAAATATGCCATTCTTAAAAATGAACAACAAATAATTTTAAAGATACACCATCTCACTAATACAGAAATAAATGAAAATGAAACAATTTATCTTCTATGGGAATTTTAGGGGGAGGCAGATATTATTTTGTCAAAGAGTTAAAAGGTTAAATACACCCAGTGACAGTCAAGGTATACGAAAATGGGCAGTCGCAGGCTTTCGGTGGGACTATGTTTTAGCAAACCTTTCTAGAAAACAGTTTCGCAAAATATATTGAGTGAAAATACCAATAATAATAATAAAAACTATAGTTCAACTTTACAACAAAAGCACTAGAATAAAAGAGAAAAAATAGATAAATTGGACTTCGTTGAAATAAAAAAATTTTATCCATCAAAGGACTTCATCATGAAAGTAAAAAGACAACCTACAGAATGGGAGAAAATATTTTGAAATCACATATCCGATAAGGGTTTATTATCCAAAATATATAAAGATATCCTATTACTCAACAACGAAAAGACAACCAAAAATGGGCAAAAGACAAATAGAAATTTCTCCAAAGAATATATATAAATGCCAAAAAGCACATGAAAAGATGTTCCATGTCATTAGCCATTGGTGAAATGCAAATCAAAACCACAATTAGATACTATTTCATGCTTACAAGAATGGCTATTATTTAAAAAATGGAAAATAACAAGTGCTGGAGAGGATGAAGAGAAATAGGAACACTCATCCGTTGGTGGTGGTAAAGAAAAATGGTGCAGTTGCTGTGGAAGACAGTTTGGCAGTTTCTCAGAAAGTTAAGTCTACATTTACCATATGACCTAGCAATCCCACTTCTTGATATATATCCAAAAGAATTGAAAGCAAGGACTAGAACAGATATCTGTACACTGATGTTCATAGCATGTTTTGGCATTATTCACAGTTGCCAAAAGATGGAAGCAACCCAAGTGTCCATCAATAGATGAATGGATAAACAAAATGTAGCGTTTTTATTTCCTAGGCCACTTAAAGTAAATACCATGAAACGGATAAGGTTTAACAATGGGAATTTATTCACTCATGGTTTTGAGACTGGGAAAATATCCAAACCAAGGCATCATCAAGCAAAACTTTCTCCCTGCTAGTGATCCTTGGCTTCTCTGTCACATGGCAAGGCACATGGTGGTGCCTGCTGGTCTCTCCCTTCTCTTCCAGGTTTTATTCATTTCAGCTTCTTGCTTCCATGGCTTTTCCTTCTCTTTGTCTGAGTTTCATTCTCTTATAAAGGACTCCCGTAATAGAATTAAGACCCATTGTTATTGAAGTGGGCCACACCTTAACTGAAGCAAACTCACCAAAGTTCCCATCAGCAACATAAAATTGTTGCTAAATATACTAGCACAACTGAGAACAACAATATCTTTAAAAACAAGAAAACACTGAGATTACCTTAAATAAAAATAGTTTTTGAATATGATTTTTTAAAAATACCTAAGATAAACTTAGGAATTAGATACATTATAATGTATCTAATTAATAATATTTATTAATAATATAATAAAGGTATTCAGAGAAGTACATACACATATTATAGTATAGTAATAATTCACTGGTAGCTTATAGTACCACTCTGTATTAGTTAAGGTAAGATAAACTCTTGCAGAGGAGTGGAGTTAATTCTGAAATATAACGTTATCTTGTTTACATCCTTGCTTCCTCTCATTTGACTTATCCAAACAAGGCAACTCATTTTTTCCCCTGAAGATGAGTAAACTTACTGTGAGTTTACACTAACAGGAATAGATTAAATTTAAGAACTTGTTTTTCTGGGCTACACAAACCTTCAGACCACCACATGTGGTATACGCATACACTGCAATATTATTCAGCTGTAAAAAGGAAAGAAGTTCTGATACACATGACAACGTGGATGAACCTTGAAGACATCCTGTTGAGTGAAATAAGCCAGATACAAAAGGACAAATATTGTATCATTTCACTCAGGTGAAATATTTAAAATAGGCAAAGTCATAGAGTTAGAGACCAGAATACAGGTTACCAGGGGCCAGGGGAGGGGTAGGGAATGGGGAGTTAATCTTAATTGGTACCGAATTTCTGTTTGGGGTGACAGAAATGTTTTGGTACTGGATGTGGGTGCTGGTAGCACAACACTGTGAATGTAATTAATGCCACTGAATTATATATTTGAATGTGGTTTAATAGAGAAATTTTAGGTTGTATATATATGTTACTAGAATAAAAAATTTAAATATATATAAAGCTCACAGTTGTTTATTTACTCTGCATCAGGCACTGAGCACTGCCTTAAGTGCTCTGCCTTCATTATCTCCTTTCATTCTCATAACTTAGGAACTTGGTTCTATTATTTTCCCCATTTTCAAAATGGCAAAACTAAGTTGAGGAGGAGTTAAGAAACTTTCCTAAATTAACACAGATTAACTGGAGGAATGAAATTCAAATCCAGGCAGTCTGATTCCAGAGCCTGTGATCTTGGTCACTTATATCCTTATATACTACCTCAACATTTAAGTGTATGTAGTCTTTAACTCAATAACATCAATTCTAGCAATTTCACCAAAAGTGATGATAGTATAACTGGAAAAGGGGGGAGGTGTGTATAAAGATGTTGATTAAAGTATTATTCATATTAATGAAACCTGGAAGCAACTTAAATGTCCATCAACATGGGACTCATTAAGAAGATCTGGTTAATACAGCCACTGCTGTGTTAGACAGCTTTTAAAAATGAGGGTGAAGATATTTACTGAAAAATATATCCATGACTATATTGTTTCTTGAAAAAACAAGTTACAGGCAGGTCTACTATGAGCTCATTTATATGGAATTTCAGACCTATAGAATAGATGTCTATATGCATGTGTGAAAATATGTTCACCAAAATGTTAGTGGGGTTATATGTGATTACTTTTCTCTGAAATCTGTGGATTGTTTGGAATTTTTACAACCTATATTTAAATTAAAGACTATAACAGCATGGATTTTGGAGTAGGACAGAGGTCGGTTCATATCGCAGCTTTGTGGCCGTGTTATTTAATCTCCCTAACACTCAGAATTTTCACTTATAAAATTGGGGTAATACCATGACTTATAGACCTTTGAGGAACAAATTAGGTAATATCTATAACGTGCTAATACAGTGTTCAATGAGTTCAAGAAACAGTAAATCATTTCTCTAGAAAAGCTGTATATGGCTTTTAGTCTGATTTCCAGATGAAAACTTTAACAGCTAAAGTGCTTACAAACTTCCAACACCTTTATATCTTTCACAGAAAGGAGAGTAAAGTAAAGGAGCACTGTCTCAGCTATTTCAAACCCAGTGGGTTTACAATCTCTGCAAGCAAATCAAAACATGCAGGGGAAAAAAAGTGGTACAATGTGCCTGCTCTGAAACAGAATCCTGGGGAAGAACGCAGCTGAGGAACATTCTGACAAGTAACTGGCTCACCTTTCAGTATGCTGTATAGAACAGCTGAACAATCCGGTTCCCTGTATGTTGTAAAGTCACCTAAAATACCCCATATCACAAGTATGCCAAATAAAATTTCCATAGTTTGCAAATTTAGCAATTTTAACAAGCATCAGTAGACTTCATTCCTTTGTAACCTGACACAGTATTAGAAGACAACATAACATAAAAGAAAAAAATTCGCACAGTGCCTAAAGGGATTAGGGGCAGTTGCAGAGCTAAGCTGGTCATTCTTCTTAGCCAAAATCTCTCATTAAAATAAATTAACTTGCTCATTTGGAAGGGAAAAAACAAACAAACAAAAAGAGGTTCAGGGCATCAAGTTGGAAGAGCAGTTCATTTCCTGCTCATCAAAAGAGAGCTGAAGTCCTTATCCTATAACTCAACCACAGCTGCAGATCTGATTCAACCCACCTCTCCTTATTAATGCTCTTATTAAATGTAATTCTGTCCATCTGTGTTCAAGCTCATCTTTTTATTCTGAAACATGTATTTACTTTCCATGTTTGGAATAATTAAATTTGTCTATGTCTAGCTAATACCAAGCTCAGCTGAAAGCAGAGGATAAGGATTCCAGTTATTGCTTTGTGCTCATCTAATAAATTTAAAATTCCCCTCATACCCTGAACATTCTAGCTGTCTGTTGCCTTTCCTCTATTTCCAATTCCAAAGCTTCCGGTACTGTTTACATTATTTGGTGCACTGCAGAGCACCACATAAGATCTGCTTGCAATGTAAGAACATGTGGAGAAATTATGTGTTTTTGTCACACCCTATTAAACGGTATTCAAAACACAATGCCCCAGAAACTAAATTGATTGTAGGTTTTATAACCCTTTTCAGGCTAATGGAAACAATTTAGGACCATGAAGGAAATCATAGCTAGTGCAGCTGTGGGAATCTTAAGACTGCTCAGCTCAGCAGTCCTGTCCTGGCTGAAGTAGTTAAAGTTCAGTCAGATTCCATTCTTCTAGATCTTTGACAGATCATTCCATATTAATGGCTATGAAGTTTCCACATTTCTTGTAAATTAACTGTTTCTTTGGGCTGGTTCTGAATTGTGTTGAAGCTGGGAAATGCAAACAGGTATGAAGACTGTTTCAAGCCATCTTTCTTTTTCTATAATGTTAACACATGTATAATATTTTCGTGCTTTTTTAATGTACTCAGCCACAACATTATGGTCAAAGTTCCAAAATCAGAAAACACAGAATTAAAGGGAGCTGCTTCTAAGTCCTCCTAGGTACCATACTGGTATGACATTTCAGCATCTATATAAGGAACTATTTAAGCTGCAAACACATGACTCAAATGGAATGGAATCATGGAGATGTTTTAATTTTAAAAAAATAAGGAGCTAGTCCTCTCTCAGGTTGACCAGTGACCCCCAACTCTGAGCTGCCTGGCAAGGCAGTGCCTTGATTCTGTCACCTATCACAAATGATCACTCATTTCAGTCATTACCTGCACTGCATGCTGCTCCATCAGAAAAACATCTGTGAACATTATTTGACAAATTGATCGCTAAATGAGGCATTAGCTGAAGGGGCTTTTGGATTGCCTCTAGGAAGCCAGAGTGGCTGCAGAAGAAAAACGCTTACAGATGCAAAACAGCGACTAGAAAGGGAGAAAGAACTCTTGTATGAGTGCGCTTGGGAGGGTGAAGGGGCCAGTGTGGGAAAATGGGTGGAGAGGTGGCAATAAACCAAGTCCTGCAAGAAAATCTACCTTCTCTAAAGGAAGCTGTTTATTAGAAGCAGTAGTAAAACTGCTTAATTCCGTCGGTGCCTCAAGGGAGAAATCCAAGCCTTTGTGAACTGAAGGAGAGAGAAACGTAGCCAGTGGTGTGCTTGTCAAGAAGAGAAAGCTAGGGAAAAAACGTTAGTCATTTTCCATCCCTGCTTGCCAAGAGCCAACAGGTGTGCGGTTTCCTATTGTTCTGACAGGCAGCCAGATACCACAGTTTAGTATTCATCCTCTCCTCCAGAGTGTGGGAGAAAACAGCTGTCTCCCTGGCTCAGGATACAAGGAGTAGAGAGAAAGAGACCGGGAGGCGGATTCTTCTTCATTAGCATCAGTTGCATGGCTTTGTTTGATTCTTCACTGAAAACACATGGTCTTCCTGGGAAATGCATTACATTTGGGTCGTTTCCTCACAGCAGCTTCAAATGTATTGAAACTTAAAGGTAAACAAAAGCAGAAATATGCCTAGGTTAAAAATTATATCATGCCAATGAGAAGTAATCACAGACAATAGTCATTAAGGAAAAGGCTTTTCAATATCCTTCAGGTTTCATATTGCTGACAGATGTTTGTGATTTTTTTTAAATCCATGAAAAAAGCAGGCTATTTTGATCCATCATGGTGTGTTTTGCTGTCTTGCATGGCATGGAAACTATTTCAATGCCAAATTCCCTTGTGATGAGAAGTGAAAGCCCACTATATTCCAAGTGTGCCAGATGCGGTAGTTGTAAGATTTTTAGACTGTAGTACTGAGTTTCCTTTTGGGTTGTATTAAAGACTCGTGGTAACCAGCCGATGCCATGTCACTAGGTATACTCCCATAATAAGAACCAGGCATCTGTGCTGAATCCAGGGCTATCTGGATTGAAATTTTGGTGAATAACAATAAAAATCTATGCTGCTTATATTTACAAGGATGAAAATACATCCATTATCAACAATACATGAAGCTTGAGAAATGCTGGCTCTTTCCCAAAATCCCAGGTATTTTTCTAATAAAATAAGCAGTGAACTTCAAACGACTCTAAACTCATGACATAATGGTACAACCACACACATAACGCCTTAGGCTTTTAATATAACACACTACCCAACACTGCAATAATAAAATAAGCTAGAGGGATTGAATTACCCACCCCAACAAGTCAGTTTAAGTTAAGAGCAGAAGGTCTTTCATCTAAGGGCCCTTTTTTAAAAGAGGCAACAGTTAAATCCACTTACTTCCTTTACCAAACTGAGACATTGCAATTCACATGCCTGCTAAATATATTCTTATGATTTCACATACTTTTTCTTCATGTTCTATGACAGAGCTATGGACAGTACTCCTACTGTTCACACAGACATGGCTCAAATGACCCTTTACATCCTTGTTTTCCAAGTCAATAAATCACCATAAAAGATGAGAGAAAGGAGTCATGAGCAATGAGGGATGGTGAGCAAAATCTCTTTTCTTGACATGGTTACTTAGTTTGTGTATGTCTCCCTTGAGCCCTGGGGAATTTTTTGTTTTCCTAATGAAAAGATAAAGAACATCTTTCCACATAATGTCTTCTGACATGGAATTATTAAGAGATTGGTAAGTGTGGTGGCTTGAAGTTGTGTAACCAGAAAAACACTTGCTTAATTTTAATCCTTTCCTGAAGTGTGAACCCATTGTAAATAGGACATTTTGATGAGATTACTTCAGCTAAGATGTGGCCCAGTTGAATCAGGATGGGCCTCAGTCCTATTACTGGAAGCTTATAGAGAAGGCCACAGAGAAAGATGCCTCAGGGAGCAGCCAGAAGCTGGAAGGCAACAGAACCTGGCAGAGAAAGGAGAAGACATCACCTTGTGAATTGCCATGTACAGAAAAGCCAAGGACCAAGGATCTCCAGCAGCCAGCCCAGAATGCCACAGTGTTCAGGGAGAAAGCATCACCTTACTGATATCTCAATTTTGGACTTCTCCTAGCCTCCAAACCACAAGTCAATAAATTTCCATTGTTTAAGGTAAACCGTTGAATGGTCTTAGGTTTAGCAGCTAAGAAACTAAAACAGAGTGTATAAATTATGAAAAAGTTATAAATTAGTGCTAAATCAGCCACTGAATTGTATGGAATCACCTTTCAAATGGAACCATTTACATGCTTTAACGTTATCTGACTTATGCTTTTGCCAAGATGGAGTAACCAGGAACAGATTTACCCTCCCTTTGTTAAAAAAAAAAAAAAAACTAGACAAAATACATGAAACATCAGACTCTAGAATTCAAGTAATAAAGTAAAGCAGTGGCAGGAAGTGAGAGTTAAAGATGAAAATAATTGTGTTAAAAGGAGGTCAAGATTTGCTGTTACAGTAGTTATATATGTGAGCCATTGCCTAGCACAGTGTCTGCTCATAGAACTCAGCAAATATTTGTAGGCTGAATCAATTAAATTAAATAGCGACGGAAAAGTTAGATAGTGATTAAATTAAACTCTCTTGATATCCATCAAAGTGGTTCAATTTGATATGAGCCAGACTAGTCAAAGTATTTAGAGAAAATCATTACATCAGTCACAAGTAAACCAGCGATTCAGAGGTGAAAGCCTAGGTAAGGGGTTTCCAGAGAAGTGAAGGAATCCCCAACTGCTTAAGTATCCTTAATTCTTCCCTTTTGATAGACTCCATGTGCAACACATCTTTAAGATCTGTCAGTTCTGTTTCCAAAATCTGTCTTGAATCCATTCACTTCTCTCCTCCACGGCCACTATCCTGGTCCAAGCCACCCTCATTCATGCTCAGATTACTGCAAAGACTCTTTAACCTGAAGGCTTGTGGGAAAATGGCACCAAAGTAGGTAGGCAAAGTCTGACCCTCTGACAAAAAAAGCAGAGAGAAGCAGAGACCTATCTAAAAGAGCTGCCTTGGATATATATAGAACGCGAAGGTGCTCTGAGTCATCTAGGAGGGTACTGGGAAGATAAAGAAGCCAAAGGAAAACTGTGAGTTGATCATCCCTGTGGCTGGAAATGGCACATATACTCCACCCTCAGGGCAGGTAGCCTTGGTGGAGCCCCTGGCTTGCTGCTGCCAAAGGACTGGGAGGAGGCATTCCCTGGGAGGAGGAGGGGTCTGACAACGGGTGGGCAGTGTTTTCTTTTGCGGTGAGTTTGGCCAGCTAAGCCCCCTTTGAATCTCAGAAGGACCCCAACCTGACAGGGAACAGGTAGGGGTATCTGTTCAGGGAGGCTGTCACACCCAGTCACCCCAGGAAAGAGAGGCACTAGATTAGAGAGGGGGCAAGACAGGCACCTAACCAGCAGGACTCTAGCAAACTGTTGTCTAAAACACCTAGGAGAAAGGGGGCAGATATCTTTCTGAAGCCTAATTAACCTAAGAAGACAATTTAGCTCAGTGGAGGAATTCCTGCCTTGTATATAAGAGGCCCCTGGCATAATTTCCTGGTGTCCTTAGAAAAGTGGAGAAGTGATCCACCAGGTTATCAGGCATCCAGCTGATAACCTTATAACAGGAAATATACAGACATTCTTTTTATTTTAGGTTTTCTTGGATCTTTTTTT
>JAQZBX010059226.1:0-17635 GCA_029593785.1 Cabassous unicinctus | reverse complement strand
AAAAATGAAAGAAGTTAATGTGGGGGAAAGTGGGACCTGTGGGGAGTAGGGCATATGGGAATCCCTTATATTTCTATATATTTTTGTAACATTTTATATAATCTAAGTATCTTTTAGAAAAAATAAAAAATATATTAAAAAATAAAAACTTATTGGGCAACTAACAAAACTATGTTGATGAACCAGCACCATTTGGAAAGTAAGGAGTGTCTTCAACTGCAGGCAAAACTATTCAATTCCTCTGCCCCTTAATACCTGCCTGAAGGTGTCAGAGTGGACATTGCCTAAATCCTTCAAGACTGAGAAATGAACAAAAACAAGGGGAGAGTGTAACTGCTGACTAAAGCAGATTTATTATTATTGTAGCTATTGTCTTGTGTTAAATGAGTATTCTGTAACATTGATAGAGAAATGATTCCAAGAGAAGTTATTAACTCAAGTATAAAGAAATAATATCATAGACAGCAAACATTTGCTAAATTGAAGTATATAAACTTAGTTAAGAGTCAGGAGGATCCAGCCTCCAGGGGTTCAAGCTCCGGCTCCTGTTGCTTACTTGACCACTCTAAATAGCCTCTTATCTACCTCAACCACACTTTTCTCTTCTGTGAAAAGGAGTAAAAATGCATTAATTTAGCAGAGGGTGCCCAGTGGTCCCACAGATCTGACTTTTGCTTGCACAATGTTTGCATGGAACAGATCAGGGGACTAAATCCCCTTCAGCCTCTAACAACCCTACAATTTCCTCTCTATGTGCAAACTCCGGAACCATCTCTTAGACTGTTCCCAACTTTAGGGACCAGCCAACACCGTTTTTGGTGGTTAGCACGTCATTGTGACTAACCTTGAGCTTCCACATTCATCAGAATCCTTCAATAGAAGTGGAGGCGTCTGTCAACTACCTGGTCGGTCAATCTGTATCCATGGGCCTCCTATACCTACTCATCTCTGGACTTCTATTTTGACTGAAGTCATGTGGCTCTGGAGGGCACGGATCACTTCTTCAGAGTCAGAGAAGCCTAAGGACACCCACCTTCTCTTGCAGATGCAAAACCAGCGCAATGGCTGTGCCCTCTCTTAGTATGGGAGAATCTGTCACGATATAAGTGGGGTAAAACCCTGGAAGCATCCTGGGCCCTGGAGAAGAACCCTAACCAGGATCTTTTGGATCTGCATGTCAGGTGGTTTCTGCTAACATGGAACCTCATCTCTATGATTTCCTGAAGACCCTGTTTCTAGAGGAGGCGGTGAAACACATCAAGAAGATGGGCAACTGCCTGACCATCCTTTGCTGCCTGGCCAGCCACTGGCAGATCTGGGCAAGTATCTCTTGGAAAAGCTCACCCTCAAGCCTACCCTTAGCATGACTGGGAGTCTCCAGCGCCCAGAGGACTTTGGAGACCCTCTCCCCAAGCACCTGGGTTTCTGCCTGAGCCCCTCCTTCCAGGCAGAAGACATCTTTTAACCAACCACCTTGCAGCACTGAAACAAACTGAGAACCAACTGTAAACAGTAAAGCTTTTTGCAGTGAAAAAAAAATTAACATAAAAGGTGTTCTTTTGGACAATAAATTAGATAATGCATAAATGGGCTTAACAATTCTAGACAGAAAGTAAGCCTTCTCTAAGGTATTTACATAAGTCTGCAATAACTGAGACTACAGTATCCATGATGATTAAAATTTTCTAGAAAAAAAGGGTACTACACAAAATTCTCAGAATACAATATGAATATTAACCAACAAACTCAGAAATGGAGAAGTTGTGCTCAAAGGAGCAGTGATAAGTATAAAATCTTTTAAACTAAGATAAATTAGCTATTGGGTTTCTGGTAACAGAATAGATATACATTTCTGGAAAAGTTGACACTGTAGTGTTAATGATGTAACTATCATCATAGGAGGTGGGAGGACAGATAAAGTACTCAATTACAGGTTTTCCAAGTCAATAGGTACTACTGAATTGTGTTGAAAATTAAAATTACTCCAAACTCTTAATTTTTCTTAAATTTAAATGGATTTAAATGAACTTTAGAAACTATTATCTCTTGTAATGAAGAAGTTTTTAATGTTCACAGATATTTTCCACTTTGTGATTGTTTTTATTCTGATAAATTTTTTAAAAATGTAATGCTTGAACTAATAACTATTTGATGATCACATTTCATAAAATGCTATCTTTATGTCTAAGGATAGATTATAGATACATGACTTACACTGGTAAAAAGCACTGTAAAATCACATTAAAAGGAAATAGTTATATAATTGTATTTAATAGGTAACAGGGAAAAGTTGTGAAGTGAAATACTCTACTGCTGTGTTATTCTCAACTTTTGGCTATTATAAACAATGCTACTATGAACATTCTTGTTCAGGACTTATAAAACATAATGTGAATGCATTTCTATTCAAAATGTAAAAAGGAATTAAGTTGTTGTGTGAAAAGTTATACAGAAACGCAGATATAATTGATAATGCCAAACAGATTTTCCAAGAGGTTATACCAAGTTGCACCTCCAATTAGAGTTACTAATATTTTTATTAGAATGTTTTTGCTTAATATTCATTAATGAGATAGTTAATACTTTGTTTCTTATAGAGAACTTGTAAGATAAACTTAGTTTTGCTTTATTAGTCAGGGTTATGTTGAAATAGTGGAGAAGATATTCTTGGAGGAGTTTGCGCAATATTAGTAATGTTAGCAATCATCAATTTTGTCTGATAACTCCATTATCTGGATCACATGTGGATCTGTATATGTTTGTTTTTAATCCTGGTTTTCAGTTATATGGTCCTGCTGCCCTGGTAAGTTAAATGAATACTGAGTTTTGTTTATGAAAAAAAATGTAAATTACAGTTATCTATAGCTCTTTTATTTTATCATCCAGAGAGGATTTAACTTTTTTCATCTAACAGGTAGAGAATGCCCAGGCATCCTTGTTCCCATCAGCGGTTGTCAAGTTTCAAGTCTAGATTTCAAGTTTTGTAAGAGGTAGTTGATCTAGTTTGCCTTTGCACCTAGAGTGTAGCCCTTCTCAGCTCGTTTGGTTTGTTTTCCTGGGGTGATCCTTTTGGTAAGCAATAAACACCTTTTATTTTCTTTCACCTTTTTTAGGACTTTGAGATTGCTGATAGTTCCTGCATAGCTTTGTAGCATCTTAGCTACCGCTTTTGGTTTTTTACTCTTTTCTTGTTAAGATCAAACCTAATTCAGGAGTTGGCAAAACCTTCAAGGGGAAGTGGCGCACAGAACTTCAGGCTCATCTCTCTGAGGTTTTCTTCTCTCCAGGATCTTGGATTCTCAAGTCTTGGATGTCATGGGAATCTAGGATTGCTATTGTGGCTTTCATAGTCAAGTGAGATTGCTACAATCTCTGAGCCAAGACTTTTAGCTTGGCCTCCATTTCCCATACTGTGGGTGAGAATATGGCCCAAAAGGAAAAACATCAAATGTAATACTACCTCAATGCATTTCCCTTCTTTCTGTCTTCTCTTTGGTAGATTGATCCACAAAGCTATTTTGCTTAAGTTGTACTTTCAGGCCTTAAAACAAATTTTTTGCGTGTCCAGCCTTTATAGTTGCTCCTAACAGGACAATTACATTTATATAAGGTATTCAGATGAATTTGAAACTGGAAATTGGAAAATAGTTTAATTTTTTTTTTCAAAATATTAAGTGTTTAAGAAGTTTTAAATTGCCTGATACTGATAAATGAACAAACCAACCATAAAAAGTCAATCCAAATGACCATTCCTGATGAAAGAAATGTATTATCAATCTAATTAATTATCCAAGGTAGAGTGAGCTATAAACATTTTATTATTCTTATCTACTTATTTATGATTTCTTATAGTCCCCTTTTGTGTGTCTTTATATGTAATATTATATATGTAATATATAACATATTGTGGCATGTCCAGTTTATGGTATATTTAATTAAGGTTACATAAGTAATTAGTATAGTTATCAAATGTGAAAATATATTCTTTATATTATAAGCTACTGTGGTTTTAAACATTTCAACTCTCTCTTTTTATAAGTTATCTCCAGAATATGTTTTTCCTAATGCAAAAAAAGAGCTAATTTTTTAATCTAATGTTGTTTGTACAAGGGAACAAATCTCTAGCTTTCAATTCCCTGCATAAATGTGTTAGTCATTTTCATATAATTTGCACCTCAAAGAAATTTTCTGTGAAAATCAAATTATTATATTCTTTATACAATGAGGTATATATTGTAAATATGCATTAATAAAAAGCACTACTATGTATTGCTTAATTTTTGCTACTTTCTGTGAAAAGAGCTTTATGTACCTGATAGGATTTTGTTCTCAAACTTTCAAATTTGAAAAATTTTATACCTAGCAAACTGATCTTGTCTTATAAATACCATTCTCTGCTAATATTAACTAGACTCATAAGAGAAATAGTTGATTCCAGGGCTGAGGCAGGGAAAGTAAAAGTAAATCTAAAGCACCTTGTTGTGACAAAAAGGAATCCAGTGCTTAAAAATATGATCTGATTTTATTCAAAGATCAACTCTATAAAAGTGATTATTCCTGTTAATGAACCTGAAGCCCAAGTGCTTTCCCTAAATGACTGATTTAATCCCTAGTGTAATTGAAAAGTTAGATTTTATCCCCCATTAATTTACTCAGTAAATTTTATTGAGTATTTTGTGTGTGCCAGGAACGATATCATAGTTTGAAGATACAGAAAGTATGGAAAGCCGATCTATAAATATTCAGAGGCAATTTGTTCACTTTAGAAATTCTTACAATATATCATTGTAAAACCTTCAGTGACTGGACAAGATACAGGTCATATATAACATCAGAATGCTAAAAATATTGTTTGAGTTGTTGGAATGGTATGAGCTATTTTGTCTTTGTTTTTTAATGCATGGTAGTATATTCTATTAGAGAATATATAGTGGATAAAATAACCTAATATGTTTGAAATGGGTTTAAATAAATTACCACATAATCTAAATCCCAAAGTAATAAAGTACATTAGTTTATCAATTTTAATTGAAATCCTTGGGACATTGAAACTGTCTTAGATTTTTTAGAAAAATAGCTTAGAGATATCTTAATGGGTTTATGTTACCTATTAGTAAGCTCTTTGATTGACTGATGATTTTAAAAATATGGTTTTCAACAGTCAAAGGCTTCCATTCTATTAAAGATTAAAAGATGATAATTATATCTGTTTGCAAATAAGAGATAAAATGCTCACTCTTTAAAAATTAATGTATATTCAATCAACTGCAAGTATATATAAATTGGATCTTTAAAACATGTTGTTGAGTCTAGGCTCCATTTAAAGTAATTCTAACCTCCACCAAATATAACCTCAATAATCTTAAATTATGAGCATTAAAATATGTTTTTTACAAGTCATCAAAATTTTTCCTTAAACTCTATTCTAAGAATTCCCATTAATGTAGGATTTATTCTTATAAACCTAAACATAGTAAGAGTTTAACTATGACAGATGGTTCATCCATTCCCTGTATGTTTGATACATTTTGAGGAATGGTAGCCTGTGACCTTTGCTCCCCAGATCTAAGAACTGCCTTTCTCACCAAGAGGAAACCCATTTAAATTATAAGACCCAAATTCCAGATCAGTGTTAACTGTTCCGGCAATGGGCAGTGGCTCAGACCAGGCCAGTTTCTGTTGCCAAGAACTTTAGAATTGGGAAAAATAATTCCTTTTAATCATTTTGGATTACTTGAATTGAGATCTTGGGAACCATGTAAGTAGACATGTTTGCAACAGGAATAAGGGAGAAGTAAAATTCAGTTCACAGAAAGACAGAAATGAAGCAGATAAGAAAGAAAAGCAGAAATGCAAGGCCATGTAAATTAGAACCAAAAAAAGCTAGACAGAGAAGGGCTCCAAAGTTCCTGAAAATTCCCTTGTTCCTGGTGTCAGTCCATATGAATTCTGGTGGTATTTCCTGGTCTTCATTCCATATGATACCCTTGAATCTCTATTCTAATTTTCCTTTTCCATTTTTGCTCTCTGGAAAAGATTTGCTATTATGTGGAAGAAGTATCTTGACTTATCCAATCAGACACTAGTATATAATATGGAAGGAATTGTTACCTGATATGGTATTCTAAAAATAATGACTTTTTTATTAACATGGATAATAATGGCTTAAAAATATCTGTAGCTAGTTTTTCTAAGTAGAATTAGATTGATCACTTGAATTCAAAGACTATGCTCTTGGTTACTCAATTTCAAAACCATTATCTAAATCAGGGGTTCTTAACCTTTTTTATTCCACGAACCCCTTTTCCAGTCTGGTGAAAACCATGGACCCTTTACCAAGGTCACTCTATACTGTGTATTATTTAATAAATATATCACACCCACAATAACACATTATTCTGCATCACATAAGAATAATGTTGTTTTTTTAAAATTTAAATTCAAGCTCACAGATCCCTTGTTAAGAACCCCTTATTTACAACAGTTCTTTAAAGATGAGAATATTTTCCAAATAAATTTAACCAGACAAAATCTTACTGCAGTGATTCATTTATAATGAAAATCTGCATCACATAAGTAAAACTATGAAATAAATTCCAGAACTAAAAACGAATTATATCAGAATCATAGAAAATGTACTTTTATTTCTCTATAAAATTAATGCAATTCTATTATAAAACAAGGTGAATTAGAGAATGACAAAGATATTAAAATAAAATAAAACATATTTAGAAAAGAACACTACATATTGACACTTAAGGAAAAGATTATATTGATTAAATGAGCTGCATGATTTGTATATTCTATTTAAACATTTTGAATAAAACTACCTTCCACTTTAAAAAAAAATTACTTGCTTGAATAATTTCTTTGCACTTTTACTGTTTCTCAAACTCTCCATTTTAATTAGTGTTCTATAACCATTAATACTATATCCTAATTAAGAAATCCATTAAATCCGTATAATAGTTGCTTTAGAGATAGCATTAAATTTACTGGAGTTTTAAATAATAAATTCATGTGATGGGATTTTAATGTGCAATTTAAGAAGTTATTAATGTTTCAAGGAAGCAGTCCTTGCTTCTATATTCAATTAATACAAAGTTTTCACCCTATACTTAGTTATCAATTTTACCATATCCAATATTTCATGAATACTCTTAAATGTTCTTCACAGAAGGGGTATCTTAGTGAAACTTCTTTACTTGAGAAGTTAAGTATTCTTGTCAATTTATCTCAATAAAAAATGTGCTTGACATATGTTGGAAGTGCTATTTTTTTATTTTTTTAAATAACTGATTATGACTATTACTTTTTTAGTCAATTCCATAGTCTCCCAAAATACAAAATTTGTATAATTCTGTACTACACTTATAATGAAGATAATTAAAACAAGTGGGGTAAATCTCTGAATAATAAACTAGCTTAACAATCTAACAAGCTAAATGTAAGTCTGGGGACTGTGTGAATTCCCTGTATTATATTATCCAAACATGTGACAGTCTGTCTTTTGGCATGTGCTTCCTCCTTTGGGAAATAAAAAGCCCCTCATAGACTGAGCTCCCATTCACCCATAAAAAAATATCTATTAAATCATCTACTTAAGTAGAATGTTTCAAGCTATTACAAAAGGCACATATAATCAGTTCAGTCATGTTCTGAAATAATTAATTTTGTAAGTCATCACCAAATGCATAATTTTTAATTAAAATTTAAAATGAGAAGTTAAGAAAGGTATTTTCTATGGGTATAATGAAAAAAATTAAACCGAGTTTTTAAATTTAGTTAGTTGATTTTGTAATTGTATCATTTCATAGAGAATTGAAAGTAGGCCAAAGGAATAGTAGAAAAAACATGTAGATGCTATCATAAAGTAAGGTACTCAACAGATAATTTTTAATCAGGATCAAGAATTTCAAAAACCTTAAGCCAAGAACAAAAGGTAAGATGGCCCTTTCTACTAGAATAAAGGAAGCGAGGGAGAAAGCAAGGGAAAGAGATGAGTGCCAGGATACCAGGGCCAGTTCATTAGGCCTATGTAGACCAAGGCAGAAGTTTGGAAGTAATTGTGAATGTGATGAAAAGCTATCACAAGGTTTGTGCAAGAAGAATTGTCATTATTAGTAGTAGTACTATTATGTTATCTTTTTATTTTGAAATATTAGATATTACTGACAAGTTGTAAAGATAATTCAGGGGTTCCTTTATATCCTTCACATAGCTTCCCCTAGTATCATTTTATATAACCATGTTACATTGAACAAACCTAAGAAATAGTTACAACACGATTAAATGATTATTCAAGATTCACCAGCTTTTCCACTTTTCTGTTTGAGGATCCATTTCAGGAAATTATGTCATTGTGTCTCCTTAGTCTCCTCCAGTCTATGATACTGTCTCAGTTTGTCCCTGATGTTCATGAAGTTTTTCATTTTTTATTTATTTTTTCATGACTGCCACATATCTTGTTGAATCTTCATCAGTTTGGGTTTGTCTGGTGTTTTGCATGACTAGGCTGGGATTATGGACTTGGGGGAAGAATACTAGAACAATGAAGTGTCCTCACTGTATCATATGGAGTAGAGGAGGGGTGTGATGACAAGTTATTACCAATGATGTTAACCTTCATCAGCTGTATAATCTGTCTCCCCAAGTTTCTCCATGCTAAAGTTACTATTTCCCCCCTTCCCATACTGTAGTTATTAGAAACACCACCTCCTATAGGAAGGAACATCAAAGAATTTGTGGATATTTTAAAACTGTCACAGAAATAAGAATATTTTGGGAAAGATATATTGAATGAAGCATTGCAAACATTGTTTCTCCTTAATATTTTGCCACCAATGTTACATTAACTTACAGATGATTCCTACATCAATTATTACTGTATTGTTCTAGTGATGATTTTCTTTTTCCTTCATGTCTTCTAAACTTATTTCTTTGTAATTATTCTCTAAGGAAGACTCATTCTCTCCCAAGTATTTATTTAATAAATTTATTTTAAAAAATTATTTTTTATGCCAGTTGGGCTTATGGACATGCATTTTATAATTTGAAATATAGTCCACTACTATCAGTATTGATATTGTTGCTAAAATTGTTCTAATTTTAGCTGTTAGTACCTTTTAGATTGGCTGTTGTGTTCCTTTCATGTGACCCCATCCTTCTACTTTTTGAGCACTTTCTGATTTTCTAGCACTACGATATGCTACAGTCTCTTATGTTTTCTCTGCCAAGCTTTAGAATCAGGCATTTCTCATGCAATTGCAGGATCCTTTAAATGGAAAATGTTATTTAAAAAATAAATATAGGTCCTAGGTGTGCTTGTTGCTACTGGATTGTCACTGGTTCTAGGCTATATCAGTGGAAAGATATAAGAAATATATATTTATATACACACACATATAGTATCCCATGCATAAACATTTTTATAATTATTTCTGCATTTATTTATCTATGTCTATATCAAAGTAAACATGAATTCACTCTGATATCTCCAAATTTAATCCCGCTCCACAGGATTCACTTATAGCTTTCCCTCTTGATTATTTGTAACTTCTTTCTCTGATAGTACAAAATCCTGCTGCATTACCAACTATTTATAGATCTTATGTTCTTTTTGTCTTTAGCCTTATGGTATCCAGTAAAATGCTCTTATCTAAAGAAGTTACTTCTGTCAGCTCCCCTATCCCTACCCCATTTGGTTAGGCTATGTAATACATTTATAATACAGTTAGATTTTTTTTTTCACCATCTGTATTTCCTCCTGGGATCCTCTGACATCCTGGCTGATTTTTTAAAAATTTGCATATAGTAAATTAACTCTTTGAGATATACAGTTCTATGGGTTTTGAAAAATGCATAGAGATTTTTATTGTATGTATTGTAGCTCACCAGTAGAAAATAATTTGGAGCAAGGGAGAAGAGTTGTGGGTAAAATCGGTAAAAATGAGAGCAGTTATAAGTTATTACTGTAGTCTATGAAAAAAATGGTGATTTTGACAACAGGATGATGGTGATGGAGCTTATGGTAAGATTAGTGATACACTTGAAAGGCAAGCATTATGCTTAGCTAAATTACATGTGCTACTTTAGATGAAGAGATAATTTAAAGATAATCCTGAGGTTCTGCATGAGTAAAGATGGCACCATTTAAAAGAGCTGGTGAGTACATGTTTTTTATTACAATTTATTTTCTAGAACAATAAAACAAAATAAATGAAGAATGAATATTTAAATGATACCTGGTTGAAGATTTTATTCTCTCTCTATATATAAAAGTAAAAATGAAAAAGAAATATTGTAGTTATTTTGTAGTTACCTAAAATCAAAAAGTTCCTTAGATGTTCTTAATACCTAATATTATTAGGTATTAGCTTAATACCTAATTATTAAGAATAATTCTTGCATAATTATTGTATGCAAGAATGAGCTTGCATACAATAAAATTTCATTGCTACATTGTGTATCAGTGGAGTGTTCTTTTATAAACATTCTTTGCAAGACTTGATCCTGTAGTCATGAATTTGCTAACTCTGCCCCTTTATCAGAGAATACAAAGGTGCTAGTATAGTATTTTAAAAGTTGAAAGAGATTTTCTTAATAGGATTCTTTTTTTACAGAGTCGACATACATCCTATTGTGATCTATTGCTTCTTTTCATTTTAACCAAGGCTGAAACAGATACTTGAATTAATCATTTTTACTTCCACAATAATAACCATAAGTCACCAGACATGATCTGATAGCAGAGATCCATTTGCAACCTAGCTAAACAGCATTCTCTGATCTCTAGTACACTATTGTCTATTTTTCTATTCATTTATCATCCATAACTATTTACTGCATACCTGATGGCAAACTTCAAAATGAGAAATAAAAACATCTTGCAAACTGTACTTTTCTCCTTTTAATTATCAATTTTTAAATAAATTTGATATCTATTAACTTTCACTTTTGGTTGTATCATAAGTATTTACAGAGTTTTTCTTTCTTCAGTCCTGTTTTTGAAATAGTGAGATTTAATCTATCCTTAAGAAAAAACTAATAGAGGACAACCATCAAGATTGCAGCAAAGTAAGGAGTCCCTAGAGTCAGTTCATGCTACAGGGCAGTTAGTAATCACCCAGAGCTATCTAAAGCATCTGTTTTGGGGGCTCCAGGAGACCAGAAGAGCATCCTGCAACATCCTTGAAGGAACGGAAGAAGGAGGCTGCCCATCTGCTGAAAAGATTCTTAAGTAGAGCACTCCACTCCCCGGAGGCAGGTGCCCATCCTCCACTGGCGTCACAAGTCGCCTCAGAGCTGTTCTGCATTTGGAATTGGAAGCTCCTTTTCCCAAAATCAGGGGAGGAAGAGACGGTTCGGCACCAACTTCAGCTACTGATTAGTAAATTCGTCGGGCTAAATATAATCCTAAGAACAACTAAAGTTTGAACCAAATCAGAAAGTTTGAACCAAATCAGAAAGAGGCTGGTAGCTGCCTTTTTAACTCCGCCCTGGCATGAGGGGAAGCAGACGGACTGAAAATCACAGTGCTGGTAGGGATGGGCTTCTTTCCTTCCAGATCAGACTGCATCTCTAGCATGAGTCCCAGCCCCACCTCTGGCAGGGAGGAAGCTGGGGAGACCTGTGCCAGCCTCTCCAGGAAATTACAAGCCACACCATGGAGGCCGGTGATCATCCTACTTTGGCAGCTCAAGCCATCTCAGGAGCTATTCTGTGGCTGGAAGTGGAAGCTCCATTTCCTAATACAAGGGAGGAAGAGATGGTTGGCCACCGACTTCAGCTACTGATCAGTAAATTTGGCTGACTAAAGTATAACCCTAAGCTAAAGTTTGAACCTGTCCAAGTCAGAAAGAAGCTGGTAGCTTCCATTTTGACTCCACCCCCAGCATGAGGGGAAGCTGGGCTGATTGAAAATCACAATGATGGTGGAGACCGGTTTCTTTCACCCAGCCTGCAGCCCTAGCCTAGGCTTCAGCTCCACCTTGAGCAGGAAGGAAGCTTCTGGGCCCAGCACTAGCCTCTCCCAATAACTACAGGTACATTCTACTTGCACAGACAGAATAGTCGGAAGTCTACTGGGATAACTGTGGTCATTTTGAACCAGTATGGCATAAATTGCTGCCCACACCTACAGCTCCATCCCCACCCCAGGCAAGGGAGAAAGGGGCATGAAGCTTCATCAGTCTCTCTGGGCAACTACAATCTAGGCCTACATGACTTGGATTATTACACACAGCTGTGGCTCTGTCCTTACCCCTGGCAAAGGAAAAAGCTGGGAGAAGCTTCATCGGTCTCTGGGGCTATGAAGGTAGCTTGAGACTCCACAACTTAACAGTACCAACTACAACCTTGGCTTGTACTACACAACCAGCAAGGAAGAAAGGGCAAGAAAGCCTTAAACTCAAGAGAGAAACTGTACCCAGAATAAAGAGTTTAATAAGCCAGATGCTAAGACACCAACAAAATATTACAATCCACATGAAGAAACATGAAGATATGGCCCAAAGGAACAAGTTAAGCCTCCAGATGACATAAAGGAGTTAAGACAACTAATCATAGTTATTCAAAGAAATCTCCTTAATAAATTCAAATGAGATGGCTAAAGAGATTAAGGATATTAAGAAGACACTGGATGAGAACAAAGAAGAATTTGAAAGCATACATAGAAAAATAGATCTTATGGGAATGAAATGCACAAAAAAATGAAAAAAAATACACTGAAATCATATAATAGCAGATTTGATGTGGCAGAAGAAAGGATTGGTGAACTTGAAGAAATGGCCTCTGAAAGTGAACATACAAAAGAATAGATGAAGAAAAGAATGGAAAAAACTTAAGAAGGTCTCAGGGAACTAAATGACAGCAAGAGACATGCAAACATATATGCCATGGGTGTCACAGAAGGAGAAGCGAAGGAAAAAGGGACAGAAGGAATATTTGAAGAAATAATGGTAGAAAATTTCCCAACCCTATCGAAGGACATAAATATCCATGTCCAAGAAGCACAATATACTCCCATCCAAATAAACCCAAATAGAATTACTCCAATAGTAATCAGAATGTCAAATGCTGGAGAGTGGATGGAGCTCAAGTGATGAACACCTGCTTCCCATGTATGAGGTCCTGGGTTCCATCCCTGGTACCTCCTTAAAAAAAACCATGGGAAGCAGATGGCTAAAGTGATTGAGCTCCTGCCTACCATATGGGAGGCCCCTGGTTTGGTACCCAGTGCCTCCTAAAGAAGGTAGAAAGCTGGCGTGGTGTGCAGGTGCAGCAAGCTGATGCAACAAGAGACAAAAGAAGAAAAACATAATGAGAGACACAACAAAAGCAGGGAGCAGAGGTTACCAGTGCTTCCTAAAGAAGACAAGCAAGACAGCAAACTGACACAACAAAATGATCCAACAAGAGGCACAAGAAGACAAACATGAGAGACACAACAAAGCAGGGAATGGAGGTGGCTCAAGAAATTAGGCACCTCCCTCCCACATCAGAAGTCCTGGGTTTGGTTCACAGTGCCTAAAGAAACAAGGAAGACAAATAGACATGGCAAGTACAAACAATGAGGGGGTGGGGAGAAATAAATAAAATAAAATATTTTTTTAAAAAAGAATGTCAAATGCCAAAGATAAAGAAAGAATTCTGAGATCAGCAAGAAAAAAAGCAATGCATCACATATAAGGGATACCCAATAATATTAAGTGCCAAATTCTCATCAGAAACCATGGAAGCAAGAAGACACTGGTATAATAAATTTAAGATACTGCAAGAGAAAAGCTTATAGCAAGAATCTTATATCCGGCAAGACTGTCTTTCAAAAATGAGGGCAAGTTTAGAATATTCACAGATAAAAAGAAACTGAGAGAGTTTGTAACCAAGAGACCAGCTTTGCAAGAAATAATATAGGGTGTGCTACAGCCTGAAAAGAAAAGACAAGAGAGAGATCTAGAAAAGAGTCTAGAAATGAAGATTATATCAATAAAAGTAACTAAAAGTGTCAAAAGAGTGGTGAAAATAAAACAGGACAGATAAAACCCAAATATTCAGAAATAAACTTAACCAACAATGTAAAGCACTTATATTCAGAAAACAACTCATTCTTAAAAGAAATAAAGAAAGACCTAAATAGTTGGAAGAACATTCCATGCCATGGATTGGAAGACTAAATATCATTTGATGTCAATTCAACCCAAATTGATATAAAGATTCAATGTAATACCAATAAAAATAACACCAGCGTTTTTAAATAAATGGAAAACAAGATTATCAAATTTATTTGGAAGGATAAGAGATCCAGAATAGCCATAAATGTCTTAAAAAGCAAAAACAAAGTTGGAGGATTCTTATTTCCAGACTTTAAATCTTATTACTTAGCTACAGTGTTAAAAACAGGATAGTACTTGCATAAAAACAGACATGTAGACCAATGGAACCAAATTGATGGTTTAGAAACAGACCCTCACATCTATGGTCAAGTTATTTTTCACTAGCCTGTCAAACCCACCCAGCTCGGGCAGAACAGTCCATTCAACAAATGGTGCTGAGAGAACTGGATATCCATAGCCAAGAAAATGAAAGAGGACCCCTATCTCAAAACTTATACAAAAACTAACTCAAAATGAATAAAGAATCTAAATATAAAAGCAAGAACCATAAAACTTTTAGACAAAAAATGTAGGAAAATATCATCAAGAACTGGTGATAAGTGGTGGATTCTTAAAGGAGGTAAGAGGAGGACTGATATGGACTACTGATGTTTAATGTATGTGGAAGTTTTAATTAGCTTTACTGTAAAAGTGAGGAAATGTGCAGAGTTGATGGTAACACATTATAGTGAATAACAGCTGGTTTGTAAATGAGGATGTTGCTGAAAATGGTAGTCTAGGGATGTAAATGCCATGTGACAGAATGCTAGAGAATAATCTAGTGACTGAATAGCACAGTAAACCCAGAGGTGGATGAGAATTGTGGTTTATGGTACAGATGCAAGAGTGTACTTGGTGAGCTAGTGCAGCTGTACATCACTATCGCAAGGTGGTGGGAATGTGGAGAAGCATAGAAAAATACAACTAGAGTGACCTATGGTCTGTGGTTAACAGTAATAATGTAATATTCTTGCATCTATGCCAAAGATATAATGTGCTGATAATGGGGGAGTATTGGAAAATTGTGCTAAATGCATGCTATGGATCTGGTGATAGTCTGACGATATTATCTCATAATCTGTAACAAATGTTCCACCACAATGTGGTGTGTTGATAGAGGGGTGTTGTTTGGGAATTCTGCATATGTGCATGATTGTTTTGTAAGTTTACAACTTCTGTCATAAAAATATATTTTAAAAATAATAATAGGGTGGGTTGGGGGAAAAAATACACCAAATATAAGATAAGGACTATAGTTAGTAGTAAGATTTTGACAATATTCTTTCATAATTTGTAACAAATGTCTCATGACAATGCAAGGTGTTAGCGGTGGGTTGATGTATGGGACCCCTGTATGATATTATGCATGTTTGCTTTGTAAGTTCATAACTTTTTCTATACACTTATTGTTTATGTATGTTCATGTATAAATGATATAACAATAATAATAATAGGGTGGTTTGGGGGAAAATACTTAGGTTAGTAGTAATATTTTGAGGATGCTCTTTAATCATTATTTAAAAATATTTCACAACAATGCAAGGTATTGGTGGTAGGGTGTGGTATGAGAGCCCTGTATGATGTTATGTATGTTTGTTTTGTAAGTTCACAACTATTACTATACACTTATTGTTTATGTATGTTTATCTATGAGTGATATACTTTAATAAATTCAAAAAATAAAACTAACAGATACCTGTATTAGTCAGCCAAAGGGGTGTTGATGCAAAATACCAGCAATTGGTTGGTCTTTATAAAGGGTATTTATTTGGGGTAGAAGTTCACAGTTACCATGCCATGAAGCATAAGTTTCTTCCCTCACCAAAGCCCATTGCCAGGTGTTGGAGCAAGACAGCTGCTGACGTTTGCCAGGGTTCAGGTTTCTTGGGTTCCTCTCTTCCCTGGGCTCTGTTCATCTCTGGGCTTAGCTCCTCTGTTTCCTCCACAAGGTCGGCTGTAGACTACGAGGCTCTCTAGGCTTTGCTTCTCTCTCCAGCTGTGAACTCTAGGCAAATGGCTCAGCTCTATCCCAGGGCCTTCTCTCCTTCCTCACCAGAACTCCAACATCAAAACTGCTCCAACACTGTCCTTTGCCGCCTTTTATCTTTGATTCCCCCACCCACCAAGGAGTGGGGCTCAATGCCCTACTGATGTGGCCCAATTAACGCCCTAATCATAACTTAATCATGCCCAGATTAGCATACCAGTTTGCAAGAATGATCGAATATCTATTTTTGGAATTCATAATTACATCAACTGCCAAACTGCAACAGTACCTATTCCTAGAAAAAAAAATTAAAACAAATCTCAGTTTCTTCCATACTTTTCAATTTTCAAACCTGCTTAATTTTCATTTAAAAAATCCTTTGGCTCTTTTTAACACAATGAGAGCTATAAGCAAAGGTATGTAAGAGAGAGATATTTAAACTATAAAATTTAATTTAATTTGATTAATAAATGACTAAATTTTTAGTGTTTTTGCAGCTTTGATAGTATCGTTTGATGCCACGAGTTTAAATCAGGGGAACAGGTATAGCTCAGTGGTTGAGTGACTGTTTCCCAAGTAAGAGGACCCAGGTTCTATCCCTGGTGCCTCATTTCAAAAAAAAAAAAAAAAAAAAGGCTTTAAATCAATTTTTAATGATTAACATGACATTCTGGAATTAAATTCGGCATAATCTTTTGAAATGAAAATCATGTGAGATCACTTGTCATCAATATTATTTGTGAGGAAATAAATTTATATTGATCAGAGAATGTGATTGTTATAAACAATAAATTATGCACAACAGGAGAATGATGCTGTCCTAAATGTAGTGGATAAATTATGAAAGCATAGGAAGTAAAGGAAATTTATTTCAGTATTTTTCATATCCTATGTTATATTATAAATGTCATGAATATCGTTTCCTGGAGAAAATTTCCCCTTGCTAATTAAGTAAAACACAGAGATATGTTCCTGATAAATAGTTTCTTTTGCAAGCAAACCAGTATAATACTTTTAATGGAAAGCTAAAGGTCAGATAAGAATATATCTAGGGAAGTGGGAGTGGCTCAGTCGATAGAGCCCCCATTTACCATATGGGAGGCCCCGGGTTCGCTTCCCGGGGCCTCCTTGTGAGGGCAGGCCGGCCCGCGCAGCCTAGTGGGCTGATGCAGCAAGCCCTCACAACAGGAAGCGGGTGTGGCTCAACTGATAGAGCCCCCGTTTACCATGTGTGAGGCCCCGGGTTCGCTTCCCAGGGCCTCCCTGTGAGGGCAGGCCGGCCTGTGTGGCGCGAGGGGCTGATGCAGCGGGACCTCACAGCAAGGGGAAGATAAGCAGACACAGAGAAGACACACAGCGAATGGACACAGCAAGCACAAGCAGCAAGGGGGGAATAAATAAATAAATAAATAAATCTTTAAAAAAAAAAAAAAGAATATATCTAGCTTATTACTTTTAAGATTCTTTATATTCAAACTAGAATATTAAATATTGT
>JAQZBX010059225.1:0-17566 GCA_029593785.1 Cabassous unicinctus | reverse complement strand
TGCTTCCAGACACAACTTGCTTTAGCTATTACTCCATAGTTAATCCATTGTATGTATTTTTTTCTTTATCCACATTAGAAAATATCATAATTTTTATTTCCGCTGTCAAGCACAACTTAAAAAGCTCAAGAGGAGAAAACAAATCTATTGTATTTACCCATATTTGTACTTTTTCTGTTTTTTCTTCCTTTCTGATTGTTGGGGATTGGATTATGTCTCCCACAAAAGGCATGTTCAAGTCCCAACCCCTGGTTCTGTGAGTGTGAAACCATTTGTAAATAGGACTTTTGAAGATGTTATCAGTTAAGGTGGGTCCAGTCTGAATGAGGGTAGGCCTTAATCCAATATGGCTAAAATCCTTATAAGTAAAGGAAATTGGACACAGAAGAGAGAAAGCTACATGAAGCAAGAAGCTAATGGAACCCAGAAGAGTAGGGAGAGGACATTTTCATGTTCATTGCCATATGACAGGAAAGGCAGGAGCACAAAGATCTTTAGTAACCAGCCGCAGAACACCACAGGAAGAAAGTATCATCTTGCTGACACCCTGATTTTGGACTTCACCGAGACTTAAAAACATGGGCCTCGTGTTGTTTAAGCCAACCCATTGTAAGGTATTTGTTTTAGCAGCAGGGAGACTAATATACTCATGTTCCAAGGTTCCTTCCTTTATCACTTCCCCCTGTTGAGAGAATTTCCTTTAGTCATTCTTTTAGAATAACTCTTCTCGCAATAAATTCTCTCAGTTGCCCTTCATCTAAGAATGTCTTAATTTCCCCTTCATTTCTGAAGTATATTTTTGCTTGATATAGAATTCTGGGTTGACAGTTCTTTTCTTGCAGCAGTGGGAAAATGTTGACTTCCATGTTTTCTGATGAGAAATCAACCATCATTCAAATTGCTTTGCCTTTTTAAATAAGGTACCATTTCTCTCTCACTGTTTTCAAGACTTTTCTCTGTCTTTAGTTTTCTGAAGTTTGATTTTGATGTGTCTTATTATTGATTTCTTTGAGTTTACATTGTTTGGGATTTACTCAACTTCTTTAATCTATAGATTTATGTCTCTTGCCAAATTTGGGGAAGTTTCACCCATTTCTGAGAATACTTTCCAGCCTAACCCTCTTTCTGCTCTTCTGTGACTCTGATGATGCAAATATTGGATTCTCTTAGGTCTCTGAGAATTTTTTTTTCCTTTCTTTCTTTCTATTTTCTCTCTGTTGTTCAGATTAGCTAATTTCTGTTGTCCTGTCTTCAAAATTCTTTCCCATGTCCTCTCCATTCTTTTTTTAGAGCCCATCCAGGAAGCTTTTTATTTTGGTTATTGTATTTTTCAGTTCTAAATTTTAAGTTCTTTTTTTATGTCTTCTAGTTCTTTGCTGAGACTTTGTTTTTGTTTTTGTTTTTTTTTCATTTGTTTCAAGTGTGTTCATAATTGCTCATATAAGCATTTTATAATGGCTGCTTTAAGTCCTTGTCAAATAATTCCAACATCTGTCATTCTGATGTTGGCATTTGCTGATTGTCTTTTTTTTCATCCAAATTGAGATTGCCCTTGCTCTTGGTATGGCAAGTGATTTTCAATTGTATCCTTGACATTTTATCTTATTTAAATCATCTCTTTTCTTTTAGCAGAACTCCTCTGATATTGCACCAGTGGGGGAAAGGGGAACCCTGCCTGACTACTGCCACACAAGCAAGGAGGGATGCCGCATTAAACTTGGGTGGGACTGGAAGTTCCCCATTAACCCTCTGCTTATATCACAGTGGTTGGGAGGTGGGGGAGGGTATTGTTACCTCCAGGTGAGGATTAAAATCCTGGCTACCCTCTCAGCCTTCTCTGATACCTCACAGTTGGGCCAGGGTAGAAGTCTAGACTCTTCACTCAGCTTTTGCTGATGGAGATGAGGGTGAGGTTCCAGTTTTTTCCATGGTGTTTGTCTGGAGTAAGGCAATTATTATATGAAAGTTTTCTGTCTTTCTAGGCTTCCCTTTCCTTTTCCTTTGGCTAGAGAGAGCAGTATCTCTTGTGGTTTTCTGCTGCTGTTGTTGTTTTGGTTTTGTTTTGTTTGGTTTTGTTATTGTTGTTTTTTTCTTTTTCTTTTTTCTTTTTGTCAGTGCCTATTAGCATTTCTGGATTGCCAGCTTCTCCAGCACCCAGCATGGGATATTTGAGGCAAAAGCAAAACCAGGCAGCTTACCACTGTGTGGTCCTGTGGGTTCTGAGGCCCCTAGCTAGTCTGTCTTCTTCTTTCTACCTTTTAGACTCTTCTTATATATTTTTTATATATGATGACAAGGATTTTTTTTAAGCTGTATTTAATTAGAGGAATAGGGAGACGTGTATTTACTCCATCTTGTCTGGAATTGGAACTCTCATTGTACTTATTTTACTTTTATTTTTTATTTTTTTCCTGGCTACTAATATTGTCTTAATTTTCTAACACATCATGCTATCTTTACCTTAGTCCAAAAGAGGACATTTTCCTTCCTTCTAATGCAGAAATGGTTGAATTAATTTAGCTGAGACTTACTTTTTAAGAAAAGTCACCACTAGACAGATAGTAACTATGATACATTTCTGCCTCTTATTAGAACTGTTTAAAATGTTTGGAACAAGGGAAAAAATAGAACAAAAATCATTGGCATTAACTATTCTGTTCATTACTTTTGAACTTTATAATTGGTCTAGTTCTCTATTTTTAAGTATTTATGGGAAAGACCTAGGCCTCATGAGTAGTTCTTTTAAATATTGTTTCTTTTATTAATTTATCTAGTAGTAAATAGTGTTAAAATAGTAAGTCAAAACTTAGCTCCTTGATTTTAATGACACTGTAAAACTTTTCTCTCCAAATGTTTTGTGTTATTCTCCTATAACGTTCCTTGAGTGGAGGGTCAGGCAAAAAATCTGATTCTTTACCAGCTTCTTTAATATCACTCTGCTAAGCCATCTGCATAAATTCATTTATATTAGGACCCAGTGAAGTGAAATTGTTCATAAAATGCTTTATTACCTTCAGTCTTTGCAGTATTGGCTGAATTTAGATAATAAACCCCCACATAGAAGTTACTTAATTTTTCTCTGAGCAATAAGTTACATTTGTGAGCAGTAGCTTCAGTCATTTTAAAGATGCATGAAATGAGATATTCCTATTACTTTTTACAATTGAACCTTAAAGTGTTAGATGTGATCCTATTCTAGAAGAACTCTCCTTTTCACTCTACCTATGCGTGGTTTTTGTGGAATTTGCTCTTCATGCAGAATGATTAATGTTGGTTCATACTTTTATACTGCATTAAAAAGTACATGCAACTCTGGTGAGAGTGCTGCTTCTCAAGGCTACCACTGATGGTCTGGTACTGTTAAACTGCAGTCAGAAATTGTACTGTAAAATTTGCCTTAAATGTCTGTGTTTGGGGAAGTGGTTGTGCCTCAAGCATCTGGGCTCCTGCCTACTACATGGGAGGTCCTGGGTTAGGTTCCCAGTGCCTCCTAAAGAAGACGAGCAAGACAGCGAGTTGATGTGATGGGCTTGTGTGGTGAGCTGATGCAACAAGATGATGCAGTGAGATGACACAACCAAGAGACACAGCGAGGAAACACATTGAGAGACACAACAAAATGGAGCAGAGGTGGCACAAATGATTAGGCGCCTCCCTCCTACATGGGAGGCCCCAGGTTCAGTTCCTGGTGCCTCCTAAAAAGAAGACAAGCAGACAGCAAGCGTAAACAATGAGGGGGCAGGAGAAATAAATAAAAATAAAATAAATCTTTAAAAAAAAAAGTCTGTTTGGGCAAGGTAGAGGATAGATATCCATCTGAAAATAGAAGACAGAAAATCTGGTACATTATTTTTCTCATGGACTCTTGCCCCTCTATAAATTCACAAACCCTATATGTAATATTTGCCAATTGGTATTACTTCAGTAGTCAGCCACAAAAAAAGTGTTATATACTGCTCTGAAAATCTAGACTGCTTCCTTTGAAAGAAGAAAGTGGGTCATTTCTCATCTCATATTTTACTTTCTATTTGCTTCTTTTTAAAAGAAAAACAGTTGATTAAAAGAGGGGGAAGAAAACCATATTCCAAGCATGTCTTAAAGGGAGGAAGCAAAGGAGTCCAATAATGTGTTACACTTCAGTAAAAGAAGGATGGTGGACCTCCACACACTGGTATGAAAAAGGGTATTTAGTGATGATATGTGCACTAAAAGTGTGGTCCACAGACCAGTAACATCAGCCTCACTCCAAAGCTTATTAGAAATGCAGAATTTTGCATCCTACCTCAGACTTACTGAACCAGACAATATATAAGACTGAATATTAGTCATATATATTGAAATAGATAGCTCAAAGAGTATTATATTTATTTTAAGGCAAGAACAAATCTCTTCTGCTTGTATGTAGGAAGCAGAATGAGGTGACTTCTCTCTAAGGAGCTTCTATTTTTGCCTCTTGTTCTCATGGCTGGAGCAGGTAGACCCCAGCTTAGTATGTTTAGCTCTGCTTTTAGCTTAGTATCTTTGCCATTATAGATTATAAATGCCCAGGTTTTACATGCATGTTGATCCGTGCAGCTTCACTTGATGGACTTTCAGGGTCTAGGGAGCTTAATGTTTAGACTATGTTCAGTGGTCTGTATTGTCAGGAATTTGCCCTTTTTGAAATTGGGAATTTTCAAGTGTTATTGTTTTGCAGTTCACCTTGTAAAGTAACTTCTAGTGAAGGTGGTGATGGTAAGAATGACAGCTTTTTCTCCTACTATTCTAGTCTAGTTTCTGTAACCCAAAAGAAGGCTGATTTAAAGCAGTCTTTCCAAATGGGGAAAATTTTTCTCCTTTGGATCTATCTGGAACAAAAGATACATTTTAAAGCAGTTACAAGCAAGAGAAAATGCATGACTTTGAATAGAATGTTTTTTCAACCTTGTGTTTAACATCTAGTAAATGCTTGAAAATGTATATTCTCAGAGTATTATGTGAAAAGCATATAAAACTTCTAATAAATCCAGCACATTAATAACTTGCTTTTTAGGATATTTGTATATGGATTTTTAAATAAGTGTCATTACAGTTAAGGTTGGCGAAATAAACCTTGGGTCTCTGTTGTGTAAGTGCTTTCCTGGAAAACCACTGGATCTAATGATCTGAGTAAGGGAAAGAATCTAGCGCCTTTTAGTCCCAAGCCTGTTCTGTCCCAATTTCTTTGGCAACTCTGTAAGAAACTAGTATTAAGGTAGGGATTGTAATGCTTAGAAAACTCTAAAAGGGTTAATTAAACACTTGTAATTAGATATGTCTCCATAGCTCATTTTTTGTTGTTGTTCAAGCAGAATGTGTAGAGTCCAGAAGACACTGGAAGGAGATTTGACTCTTTTCCTTTAAGTCTTGAGAACCTTTAGCTTTCTTTCCCCTGTTTATTTTGAAGTTGTTTGTTCCCCTACCCAAAAAATTACTTTCATCAGGAAACTGGAAAACACTGTGGCCTTGCACATATTTGCCATGAAATTCTCTTTTAATTAAATTGGAAATTTCAGACTTGAATCAGTGGATTGTACTCTGGCACAGATCATGTCTTAATAAAAGGATGTGAACATTCATGTAAAATTCTTGCCTAGCTCTGCTAACCAGTTAATCTTGTTATCAATTTTTCTTTTATCAGCAATCCATTTTGAACTGCATAGGTTATCATTGTATACCGAAATAGATATATAATTTAGATCCCAGATTCTTTTGTTTTAATCTCAGAAAATATGTTCTTTTTTTTTTTATTCCCTCTCCCCCACCCAAAAATGACTCCCTCATCTGTCTGCTCGTTGTCTGCTTATTGTCTTTAGGAGGCACTGGGAACCGAACCTGGGACCTCCCATGTAGGAGGTGAGTGCCCAACCACTTGAGCCACTTCTGTCCCTGCTGATTGCGTTGTCTGCTGGTTGCAGTTGCAGTGGTTGTTGCATCTGCTTGTTGCAGCATCTGCTCATTGTGGCATCTGCTTGTCTTTTTTAGGAAGCACAGGAACTAAACCCAGGACCTCCCATGTGGGAGGTGGGCACCCAATTGTTTGAGCCACATCTGCTCCCTGTTCATTTTTTAAGAGGGGGGAAAAGGAAATGATTGTGGGGTAAGAAATATGACATGGTCAGAAACCACATTTGTTTCAAGATGGGAAAATATGAGGTCAGAAAAGAACAATTTAAAATTTTTAGTGATTCAGTATTTTTAGGCATCCTCTTGTCTAGTTTAAAAAACTACATAATCTGTCTGTGGTTTGTTTCAGTTCTAAACCCAAAACTAACATGAAATTCAATAAAAGCTTCTTTACTTTTACTCCTTTTTTTATTCCTCTAACATTTATGAAGATGAAGTGCCTACTATGTGCTAGAAAGATACCAAGATTATATACTATGATTTCTAGGAACACATAGTCCATTTCAGGTGATAATGATATTATCAAATAATTTTAACTGTATAATTTTTTTTTTTTTTGCTTGAGGTCCACCAAGAGCTTGTTCTGGGCCTGACACCCTCTACTAGCTGTGGCCTACTCTAGATCAGGAATCCAGTACCCTGAGAGCCTTGGTCCACAGTATCTGCTCCTGACCAGAGAAAAGATCTCAGCTCATCCTCCCTGCTGAGGCCATCCCTTCTGAGTCTCTGTGAGCCATGCCCCTACTTCCTTCTAGTGCCTGGGGATGAGACTGTATCTACCATGTTTCATGCCTTGGTGTCCCTGGCTGGCTGCCTGCCCCTGCACATTCTCTTCTCTTCCCAGCTGGATCCTGGCCCTTCACTGTTACACACTGCTTTCTATGAAATGGGCAGGAACGTTCCACTAACTTCCCTGTTTTCTTTTTTATCTTTAATTTTCTTTAAGTAGAGAAGTGGTAGGTTTACAGAAAAGCCATGCATAAAATACAGCGTTCCCATATACCACCCTATTATTAACACCTTGCATTAGTGTTGTACATTTATTACAATTGATGAAAGAACATTTTTTTATAATCGTACTATTATATATTTAATCAATAATTTTAGCTAAAGAAACTTAACTCTAGGAGGTCAGTGAAAGCTTGGAGGAGGAAATGACATAAAACTTAAGTTTTAAAGGATAAATAGGAGTTTACTAGGATTAGGGGCATGTAGAGCATTCTGAAAAAAATAAACAGTATATACTACTTGTTTTGTTTTCTAGCTGCTGAAATACCTTACAGTGGGTTGGCTTAACAACTAGAATTTATTGGCTCGTGGTTTCAGAGGCTAGAAGGCTTGCTTCCTCCAGGGGCAGATCTTCTGGCTGGCTGGCAATATTTGGGGTTCCTTGGCTTTTCCATCACATGACAATGACATGGAAATGTCTTCTCCTTTTTCCTCTGGGTTCCATTGACTTCTGGCTTCTGGTGTTCCCTGTGGCTTCTCTCTCAGACTGACTTTTATTCTGCTTATAAAGGACTCCAGTAATCTGGATTAAAACCCAACATGATTCAGTTGGGACACAATTTAACTGAACTAACATACTGAAGAGCTCTTATTTACAATGGGTCTACACCTACAAAATGTGGACAGGAATATGTTCAAACTGGGGTACACAATTCAATCTACCACACTATCTTTATAAAATTTATAAGTGTTAATAGCAAAAGGACTGCTTGCCATAGTGAAAATCTTTGTGTTCTATATTTCCTTGGTAGTCTTGTGATTAATAGATTTCCTTAGAGTTGAAGCTAGATTGACACTTGTTTTTACCTCAAGGTAACCCTAAGTAAGCCGCTTTCTCTTCCCAGAAGCCTCTACCTCTCTGAGGTGAAAATAGCATAACTTTTTTATCTACCATTTAAAACAGTGGGGAAAATGATAAAAACTTAAATAGTGTCAAACATGTATTCTGTCAAGGGTCACCAATAGCCTCCTAAGTGTCAAGTCCCCTCAACTTTCAGTCTTTAACTGACATGGCATCTCTGTAGTATTGGGCACAGTTGACTTTATTTTTTTAGACTCCTTCCTTGTCTTCTACAGTACCATGCCTTTCTAGTTCTCCTTCCTTCTCTTGCACTGCTTCTTCTCTGTCAGCTCTATTGATTCCTTTTTCTCTGCCTGCCCTTTACATGTTGCTATTACATTAGCCCTCTTCTCTTCTCACAGTTTCAACATTACTTTTCCCAAGAGGCTTTCCTTGTCTCATCAGTCATTTAGGTCCCATTACTTTCATCATTCATTATTGTAAGTATATGTTTGATTTCCTGCCTTTTTTACTGGTTGGTAAGCTCCTTGCAGGAAACAGTGTTGGTCTTGCTCATCAATGTATGTCTAGCATTGAGCACAGACTGTGTGCTAAAAGTACTCAGTAAATTTATTCATTCAATAAATATTTATTAAGCATCTATTATGTGGGCAAAGGAATTCAGCAGTAAACAAAACTGTGTGATTATAACCATTAACTAATTTTACAACATTTTCATTAATCCCCCAAATGAGCAGTCATTCCCCATTTCCACTCCCCAGACCTCTAAAAACTACCAGTATTCTTTCTGTTTGTATGAATTTGCCTATTTTGAATATCTTATATAAATGAAATCAGATAATATGTGGCCTTTTGTGTCTAGCATTCTCTAAGAATGAAATAAGTTATTGGTTTAGTTATTTAATTTCAATTTTAGGCCATAATTCTTTCGAGGTAATCAAATTCCTATTTGGGAATTCTTCACATCTTATTGGAATGAATTATAGGAGATAAGAATTTGCCAACTCATAATTTTATAAGGCAGAAAAACTCAAAATCTTGTTCAACAGTAGTCATGTAAATCATTATTGATGCAGATAGATTTTTTAAATTAAAGAGTATAAATAAGAAAAGGTTAAAGAAAAACAAGGTATCCAAAAATATATCTCTTCTCCAGCCCTCCTCAATTAAAAGCAAGTATTTATTTTGCATAAAAAATTTATCAAATACTTATCACAGGAACAATTTGCCAGTTACACTGAGTAATTATTGTTCATATACTATAATGTTGTTATTTTACATTTATCTAGTCTTCTCCAGCTCTTTTTTGTTTACTATTTGCATGGAATGCCTTTTTCTAATCTTTCACTTTTAACCTGGTTGTGTCCTTATGTCTGAGGTGGGTCTCTTGTAGGCAACATATAGATGGTGCATAGTTTTTTATCCATTCTATCAGTCTATAGCTTTTGATTGGGGAGTTCAATCCATTAACATTCAATGTTATTACTGTAAAGGCATTACTTACTTAATCCATTTTGTCCTTCGGCTCTCTGTTGTCATATCGTTCTACTGTCTGTGTTCTTATCCTTTAGTTTACCCTTCCTAATAATCTTCATTTCTAAACTCTTCTCCAAATCTCTCACCCTTGTTTTTTTCCTTTCAGACTGCAGCACCCCCTTCAGTATATCTTGCAATCTGTCTTTTGGTAACATATTCTATCAGTTTTTGTTTATCTGTGAAGACTTTGAGCTCACCCTCATTTTTGAAGGACAGCTTTGCCAGGTACAGAATTCTTGGCTGGCAGTTTTTCTCTTTCAGTACCTTAAATATATCATACCATTTTCTTCTCTCCTCCATGGTTTCTGATGAGACATCTGCACTTAATCTTATCGAGTTTCCCTTGCATGTGATGCTTTGCTTTTCTCTTGCTGCTTTCAGAATCCTCTCTTTATCTCAGAGCGATATTTGTCATTCTGAATACTAGGTGTCTTGTGGTAGGTCTATTCAGATTTATTCTGTTTGGGGTGTGTTGTCCTTCTTGGATATTGATATGTCTTTCATAAGGTTTGGGAAGTTTTGGTCATTATTTCCTCAAATATTCTTTCTGCCCCTTTTCCATTCTTTTCTCCTTCTGGGACACCGATAATGCAAATATTTGTGCATTTCACATTGTCATTCAATTCCCTGAGACTCTGTTCCATTTTTTCCATTCTCTTCTCTTTCTGTTCTCCTGTCTTTTCCAGTTCAAATGTTCTGTCTTCGAAATCACTAATTCTGTCTTCAAACAATTCAAATCTTCTCTTATGTGCCACTATTTTATTTTTAATCTCATCCATCATGTCTTTCATTCCCATAAGGTCTGTTACTTTTCTTTGCAGACTTTCAAATCATTCTTTATGCTCTCCTAGTGTCTTTTTAATATCCTTTATTTCTTTAGTCATATTTTCTTTAAATTCTTTGAAGTGATTTAGGAGAATTGTGTGATTATCACTGATTAAGTGTATTAAATCCTGTATTTCTTGAGGATGTTTGGTTTGTTCTTTTGGCTGGGCCATCTCTTCCTGTTTCCTAGTATGGCTTGTAATTTTTTGCTGATGTCTAGGCATCTGAATATATTGGTGAATTTATTCTGATGGCTAATTTCTCTCTCTTGCCTATTGTTTTTTTTCCACAGCTCTTCTTTGATATTTGGTTCAACTTATTCTCAGTCTTTAAAATTGCCTACCTTAAGTTTTCAAAATTGGGCCAGGGACTCACTATTGGGGCACAGATTTTCTCCCAGAGGTTGGATACAGAGAGTTTGAACAGTTTTTGTCCATGCAATTTCCAGATCGAGCAGATGGTGCTACTCAGCACACCTTTACATGCAGGTGTTTCAGTCTCGACTTTCCTGTGTTCCTTTGTTGAATCTTCAGAGCGGAGATTCAAAGTGGCTTTGTTGAATGAATTCACTGAAGAAAAGCACCCCAACCTCCCCTCCCTTTTCCCTTGAAACAGCTGACAGGGAGGAAGATGTCTGTACCCCTCTTGGTTGCAGTGAGCCAAGTGTTTTACCCCAGCTTAATCTTTTGGGGGTGGGGGAGGGGAGCCCTTCCAGGCACTACAGGGGCTTGGTAACTCACATTTGTCATTTCGGCTTTTTCGTCTCTCTGTCCCTCACTTTCCTGACAGTTGTGTAGCACTGTCCTGTTCTGCTGACCCCCAAAGCAGGTCCCTTGGACAGCTCTTTGGTTCTTTTTCTGTTTTTGTGAGAACATTCAGCTCTGCCTGTTGGTTTGTTGCCATCTTCTCTTCTTTTTTTTTTTAAATTAGAAAAGTTATAAGTTTACAGAAAGATCATGCAGAAAATAGAGTTCCCATATACCAACCCCCATGTTTAAAGTTTTACATTTGTGCAATATCTTTGTTACAGTTGGTGAGAGAATATATTTTCATTGTACTGTTAACTATAGTCCATCATTAACTTTAGGGTTCACTGTTTATGTGGTACAGTCCTCTGAGTTTTTTTTTTTAACTTTTGTTCTAGCAACATATATGCCACCTAAAATTCCCCCTTTTAACCTCATTCTGTTATATAATTCAGTGTTGTTAATTATATTCACAAAGTTGTGTTATCATCATGACTATATATTACCAAAATTTTTCCATCAACCCAAACAGAAACTCTGCACCGATTAAGAATTAACTCCCCATTTCCTACCCCCACTTCAGCCCCTGATAACCTGTATTCTAATTTCTGACTCTATGAATTTGTTTATACTAATTATTTCATATCAATGATATCATATAATATTTTTCCTTTTGTGTCTGGCTTATTTCACTCAACATGATGTCTTCGGGGTTCATCCATGTTGTTGCATGTATCAGAATGTTGTTCCTTTTCATGGCTGAATAATATTCCATTTTGTGTGTATACCACATTTTGTTTATCCATCTATTGATGGACACTTTGGTTGTTTCCATCTTTTTACAATTGTGAATAATGCCACTGTGAACATCGGTATGCAAATATCTGTTCAAGTCCCTGCTTTCAATTCTTTGGGGTATATAACTAGAAGTGTGATTGCCAGGTCATATGGTAACTCTATACTTAACTTTCTGATGAACCACAAAATTGTTTTTTACACAGGTGCACCATTTTACATTCCCACCAACAAGGTTCAAGTGTTCCTATTTCTCTACAACCTCTATAACTCTTGTTATTTTATTTTATTTTTTTTTTAATATTTGCAATTCCAGGGGGTATGAAATGGCATCTCGTTGTTTTGATTTGCATTTCCCTAATGGCTAATGATGTTTAGCCTCTTTTCATGTGCTTTTTGGCCATTTGTATAAACTCTTAGAGAAATGTCTATTCAAGTCTTACACCCATTTTCTAATTGGGTTATCTTTTTGTCGTTGAGTTGTAGAATTTTTAAAATAAATTCTGGACATATTTTCTCCCATTCTATTGGTTGTCTTTTTTACTTTAATGAGAGGCCATTGGTGCAAAAAAGATTTTAATTTTGATGAAATCCCGTTTATCTATTTTTCCTTTTGTTCCTCATGCTTTAGGTGTAAAATCTAAGAAACCATTGCCTAACATGAGATCCTGAATATGCTTCCCTACATTTTATTCTAGGAATTTTATAGTCCTGGCTCTTCTGTTTAGTCCTTTAATCCATTTTGGGGTAATTTTTGTATATGGTAAGAGGCAGGGGCCCATCTTCATTCTTTTACATATAGATACTCAGTTTTCCCAGCACCATGTATTAAAGAGACTATTCTTTCCACAGTGAGTGGACTTGGTAGCCTTAGTCAAAAGTCAATTGGCCAGAGATTTGATGTATTTTTCAACTTTCATTTTGATTCCATTTGTCTATAAGTCTGCCCTGTACCAGTACCATACTTTTTTGACCACTGTAGCTTTGTAGTAAATTTTAAAATTGGAAAGTATGAGTCCTCTATCTTAATTCTTCTTTTTCAAGATGGTTATGTCTATTTGATACTCCTTCCTCTTACATATAAATTTGATGATTGGTTTTTCCATTTCTGCAAAAAAGGCTTTTGGAATTTTTGGTTAGGATTGCATTGAATCTATAAATTGCTTTGGGTAGAATTGTCATTTTCACAATATTTAGTCTTCCAATTCGTGATCATGGAATGTCCTTCCATTTATTAGAGGTCCTTTTTTATTTCTTTCAGCAATGTTTTGTAGTTTTTACTAAGTACCAGAGATCCAGGTATCTCAGGTATTAGGAACAAGGGTTGGGTAAAGTGGTAGGGGTATTCTCTACCCCCAGAGAATTCTTCCAACTTAAGATACTTAATTTCTTTCTACTTCGACAATCTACTTGTATAGCCTGTCTCTGGACCTTCCTCCCTTTACCTCTGATTTTTCTCTCACACGGAGTTTTTATTCTTGCACTCCATCTCCCAGTTCATTCTGCTTTGATATTTTCTCTATAATACCAAGAGGAGTTAAGGCTTTAAGCAGTAGCTTTGCAAAGTGACCGTTTCCAGCAGCTACTCCAGCTAACTAATCAGATGTTTACATTTTGAAATGATCTTTCTTAATACTAATTTATATTTTATGTTATCCTATCAAGACTTTTTTCTTTGAAGAAGTTGTGATGACTGCTCTTTCTCTCAGTTTTTACATGGTGGTTAGTGAGTTAGAGTCACATCTTGGCTTCATGCACTTCTTCTCTTAAACTTGATTTTCTACACCTATTATATTATTTTTTGTCAATTGGCCAGGATTGAGTTAAATATGTCTTCTCTTTCATTGTATTCCAAATCAATGAAGAGGGCATTTTATCAGTGAAGAGAGCACTTAACCCACATTTTATTAACATAAAACAATGAGACTTGACCCTGCAACTGGAAAGAGAAATTTATGTCCAGGACGGAAAAGGAGGGGAGATATTTTGATATCTGGTGAATTAAGAACGACGTAAAAAAATCGATAAAGACAGGGCTGCTGTTTTTATCTTTTGCCACATAACATATTTAAATAAATTTGCCTCTAATTTTTCTTCAAATGCTACATTTTAACTCTTAGGTTATATTCTGGCTTTTTTGAGAGTAAAATTCATATTCTATGTCCACACTAATATGTTCATCTACTATAAACATTATATCCTATGGTAATTGATAGAATAAGTAATTGTTTTTATATACATCATAGTTGGCCTTGGACTACCTCAAGTCATTCGTGTCTTTTGGAGCTTGCTGACAAAAATTAGAAATTTAAAACTGATCTGGTCCGACATGGGTTGACTTTGAAAACCTATTAGCTTATTTCGAACACTGTTTATACCATTGTATTGTTATTGTTGGTTTTTAAGATGCTGAGTCTTCAGCAAGCTCTTCTAACTAATGTAATTCCTAAGCTTTTACTGGGACCGGCTTCTCTTGTATAAGCCATCTCCAGCTCCTTATTGTTAAAGGTTAATAATGAAGATAATGAAGTAATCAGTTGTACAGTCATGATTGGCAAGAGTTATTTGAACAAGAATCTGCTCAAAAGTGATGCTTAAATTAGGAAAATGTTAAGAAATACTGAAACAAGCCATCATTTTTGACATTTAAGAAATAATATCCCCGTACTTAATCATGATGACTTGTTTTAAAAGTATTTGAATAGAATAATCTCATTGAACAGTAACTCTTATACCTACAACATACAAAATTAAGTAAGGGTTCAGAAATGATCTGAAGGAAAAAAGACCTGAGGAAGAAATTACCACATTGAGAGGTAAGGAACAGAACCTCTTTCTTGGGTAGAAATATCTGTCTCCTAGACACCTGAACCTAGGTCGTTAGGTGACCTTTCCAATTTAGTATCTTCATCTTGAGCACTTTGCAAGTTTGGAGGAGCTGTGGCAGAGGGTACCCCAGGTTAGGTTGCCATGTTCTTTACCCATACCAAACTGTAAAAAATGTGGGAAGGTATATATGGGCAGAAAACTACCTGGTGATGATTTTGTTAATTACATTCTGACTTAATTAATCTTATGAAAAACAAAACAAAAACAGACAAAAACCTAATTTTAATCCCTTTATGTTTAATATAGTTAGCAATTTATGTGTAAATTATACAGTAATTATTCTTACCAGTATAGTATCATCACTTCTACTCTCCCTTTGTTTTTTTAAGAATAGTTTTATTGAGATTAAATTCACCCTTTAAAAGCATACAATTCAATAGTTTTGAGTATATTTACAAAGCTGTGTGATTATAACTATTAACTAATTTTACAACATTTTCATTAATCCCCCAAATGAGCAGTCGTTCCCCATTTCTACTCCCCAAACCTTTAAAAACTACCAGTATTCTTTCTGTCTGTATGAATTTGCCTATTCTGAATATTTTATATAAATGAAATCAGATAATATGTGGCCTTTTGTGTCTAGCATCTTTCATTTAGCAAAATGTTTTCTGGTTTATCCATATTATGGTATATATCAGTACATCATTACTTTTCACAACTTAATAATAATATTCCATTATATAAATATACCACATTCTGTTTATCCATTTATCAGCTAATGGACATTTGAGCTGTTTTGTACTTTTTTGCTATTACTCATAATGCCAATATGAGAATATGCATGTGCAAGGTTTTGTGTGGATGTATGTTTTCAGTTCTCTTGAGTATACATCTAGGAATGGAATTCCTGGTTTATATGGTTAATTCTGTGTTTAACTTTTTTGAGGAACTGTTAAATTGTTTTCTGTAATGGCTGCACCATTTTTTATTGCCATCAGCAATGTATGAGGGTTCCAATTTCTCCACATCATCACCAATAGTTGTTATTGTTGTTGTTTATTATATCTCCTATGGATGCAAAGTGGTATCTCCTTGTGGTCCTATTTACATTTTCTTAATGACTGATGATGTTGGGTGACTTTTCATGAACCTGTTGACCATTTGTATATCTTCTTTGGGGAAATGTCTGTTCAAATCCTTTGCCCATTTTTAAAATTGGGTGAATAATCTTTTTATTTGTTAAGTTGTAAGAGGTCTTTTTATATTCTGCACACCAGTTCTTTATCAGATATATGATATGCAAATATTTTCTCCCATTCTGTGGGTTGTCTTTTTAATTTCTTAATAGTACCCCTTGAAGCACAAAGTTTTATTTTGAATTCCAGTTTATCTATTTTTTCTTTGATTGCTTATGCTTTTGGTGCCATATCAAAGAAATTATTGCCTAATCCAAGGTCACAAAGATTTATAAATGCTAATGTTTTCTTCTTTAAGTTTTATCATTTTAGCTCTTACATATAGTTCTATGGTACTCTTTGAGGTGGTTTTTGTATATGGTGTGAGATGGATAACCAGTTTCATTCTTTTGCATGTGTTTGCATTTGTTTTTATTTATTCAGGTTTTCTGCAAATGGAATGACCATTGCTGCTCTCTTTGTGAATTAATGTTTCTTTTGGGGATATATGTACTGTGTTCATCTGAAGACTTTATACTCACTTATTCTCTTATTGAATATGGCTGCATTTCTTTCTCTGTTTATTGGAATCTGAAAAGCAGCACTGATGGATTCAGTATGAATCCGTTTCTTAGATTTTTTTTCCCTTAATTTGCAATCTCACCTCTTCAGCTACAGTATAGAGAATGCCAAGAACTTCTAAGCCTCTATCAGAAATATCTATCAGAACAGCAGGAGAAGCTCACCTTGTCTCTCTCAGAACTTGGTGCTGCTAGGATGCAGGAGGAACAGGTAAGCATATTTATTCTTACTTTTTCTTGTCTTTAATGGATCAGCAAGATATCAGGAGAGTCATTTGCCTTTTCCTTTAATTGATTCATAGTATATGATATTGTCTTAAAACATGCAAATGGAGTGTATGATTGAGTTGGTGTCTTTTTACCTCCCTCTCTTCTTTTTCCTCTCCTGTTCCTGGGGCCCAAAGATTAGGAATGATTACTTGAAGCAGGCTGTGGGTTGTATGAAAGCACAGCAGGAATGGTAAAGAAAACTCACTGCACTGTTGCTTAAGGAAGATCAGGTGGGCTGGTTTTGTTACTCAGTGTCCTTAAGGAAAACATTAATAAGCCTTTCCTAACACATGCATACATTTTTTAGAATAATAAAAATGAAATGGTGACTTATAAAAGCTTTAATTGGATAAAGTTGGAGTATTTTGCATGATTACATGTGTATATATGTATGTGTTAATTATATAAGTATATATGTGTTTCTATATAAACATTGATATTCATCTCATCAAATATGATTTATTATATAATTAAATGAGTGCTCAGAACCCTCCCAATTGTGATGTGAAACAAGCTTTAAAGTAATACTTCTTGCTCTTTAGCAACCAATATTTGAGGTCTTTTTCAAATCCATATGAATTTAAATCTTCAGGTGGATGAAAATAAGCTTCATATATTAAAACAGTATGGAAAGAGCATTGCAGTAGGGTCAAAGTCATACATATTAAGTGTTAAAGCATAGATAATGGACTCAGGTATTATCCTTCCCTTTGAATGGTGTCAGATCTTAAAGGTCAGACTTTAGAGGTTTTTAGCAGCCTTTCTAAAGAACACCATTGCTGTTCAACTTGGAGACAACTGTATCAGACAGGTTAAGAGTTTGGACAAGGGAACTCCTGTTTCAAGCCTAAAGCTTATACATATGGAAAGTTAAAATATATTGTTAATAATAATAATAGTTAAAACTTTGCTTTAATGTGATATAGCCAAGACTTTTAGCATATCATGGTTTCTGAAGTCACAAGATTTTTAAGAGATGGTCAAAGTATGGATGCTTCATCTCTATTCTAATTTGAAGTATTTTCTTTGTTCTGTTTTCCAAAGTCCCAGGTTATAAAATGAGGGGTAGGT
>JAQZBX010059224.1:0-17567 GCA_029593785.1 Cabassous unicinctus | reverse complement strand
TCAGAATCAAGTCGGAAAATGGTTGAAAATATTAATCTTGAGCCACATTTTGGCAAACTGGTCAGAATTTCTAGAATTGGAGTTTGGGACTCTGTCCTCAGCAAAGTCACCAGTTTTATAGCCTTTCTTCAAAATCCCGTGAATGGGCATTTAGAAACTAACGCTGCAATACACAAGCTATTCCAATGACATCAGGGATAACAATAAAAATTTTTAGCATAATTTCATGAAGATGAATTAAGATCTATAAAGCTTAACATGGTAATCACTGTAATTATTCTAATAGTAATGTAATAACAATGTAGCTAAGGGCTGAAAAAATGGCTATGTGATTTTGAAGTTAAAGATATAGTCTAACTTTATTGTGATATTGGTGAAAAATAAAGGTAGTGCAGAGTATTCAAGAGAAGATCACGCAAAAAATGAGTTTTGTCAGACTCGAGCATGATGCATTTTTATTATGATAAAGATTTAAGACATCATAGACTGAGAAGAACAGTCACTTGTGGAGCATGAAAATGCAGGCAGTGCCCAAATGTGGCCTAGGTCCCAGGCACTGCTCAAAGCATTTTAAATGTACAGACTCATTGAGTCTCACAACAATCTTACCAAATAGATACAATTATTATATCTTTGTACCACAGAGTAGTAAAACAGCTTAACTTCCCAGGGCTAGGAAGTGTCAGAACTGTAAAAATAAAATTCATAATTTAGGGATCAAGGTCATGGAGAAATCTGTACTCATGTATATATAATTATGTTTACAGAATTAGAAATGATATTTAGAAGGATTATGAAAGAGAGAGATGACAGTCCATCTTTTGTGTATTGCCTTGCTTTTAGGAAAAAAAGGCAGCATTGAGAAAAGAAACTGAGGTAGGACTGCAACAAAATTACCATCATAAAGACATTCAGCAGAAACACCTGGAAGAAAAGAGTTTCCAGCAGGGAAAGGAGGGAGGGAATGAGGGGACAAGCTAGAGTAAATTGTGAAGACTTTGAACCTCAAGCGGTCAGAAATATCTCTTGGAAAGCTCCCAGGTGTGGAGAAAAATAATAGGGATCATGTAAGGAAAGGAGACTATGGATTTAAAATAAGAATATTTAATTTCAACAACACAAGGAATTGATAGTTGTCCATCAATGTATAAACGTTACTGGGTCTTATAAACCAGTGGGTACAACCAAGATGCAATAAAGACTTTTCAGGTGTAAAAAAACTAAACGTATATATCACGAGTAATTCCACACTACTGAAAATACTATTGTGCATCCTTAAAGCAAAAGAAAATGACAGCAGATGGAAATATTAATGGCACTAGAAATGGTAACTACTTTGGTAAATACACAGATTTTGTCCTATTATTTAAATGTCCTTAAAGGCTAATTGACTACAGAATAAAAAATATCAAACATATGTTTGTGATGTCTTTAATATGATTACATAGAACATCCCCTTGAAAATACAGCTTCCAGGCATAACCCACCTGTTCAATTGATCAAGCCATCATAGCTTGTCCCCTCTCAAGAATAAACAAAGTGCATCAGATAAAGACTATCAGGCCCTCTGGGCTCAAACCCCACCAAACCCTCCCACATTCCAAGACCTCTTAGCCCGCATTATCCTGGCTATTTGACCCCAGACTGTACTTGGTTTCCCTGCCTATGTACTGCATAAAATCATATCCACCACCTTCCACAGGTGGGCTGAAGTCTCTCTGCAGACCCCTGCCATTCTGGTGAAGGGGATGAAGTTTTTTCTTCAGATCCCCTCCTTAGGGAGAGCTTCCCAATAAACTTTCTGCCTGTAATAAATAAATAAACAAATAAGGGAGAGTTTAAAATATTCACAAAAACACAGAATCTGGGAGTGTTCATCAACAAAAGGTATGCCCTATGTAACCGTTGGCCAATTTGATGGAATTATGAATTCCAAAAATATAATTGGATCATGCTTGTAAACTGATCTGTTAATCTGGGCATGATTAGGTTATGACTAGGGTGTTGAGCCCCACCCCTTGGTGGGTGGGGAATCAAATATAAAAGGCATGGCAAGAACAGTTTTAGGAAGCAGTCTTTTGAGAAGCACTTTTGATGTTGGAAAGAAGGCCCCAGGAGAAGAGAAGCAAGCCGTTCGCCTGATCGTCTGCAGCTGACCTTGTGGAGGAAACAGGAGCTAAGCCCGGAGAGAAACGCAGCCCCGGGAAGAGAGGAACCCCAGAAGCCTGAACTCTGGCAAATGCCGGCAGCTGTCTTGCTCTAACACATGGCAATGGACTGTGGTGAGAGAAGAAACATAATGTTTTATGGCCTGTTAACTATAGACTTCTACCCCAATTAAATACCCTTTGTAAAGACCAACCCATTTTTGGTATTTCATATTAGCACCGCTTTGGCTGACTAATACAGAATTTGGTACCAGAAGTGGGGTAGTGCTTTTGTAATTACCAAAATGTTGGAACGGTTTTATAAATGGATAAGGGGTATTTTTTGGAAGAATTGTGAAATGCTTGATGGAAAAGGCCAAGATTGATTTAAAGAAACTGTTAATAGCAATATGGGCGCTAAAGAGACTTTTTATGATGCCTTAGAAGTAAATGATGAACCCCTTATTGGACACTGGAGGAAAGGCGATCCATGTTTTAATGTTGCAGAGAACTTAGCAAGATTAACTCCTGGTGTTATATGGAAGACAGAATTTGAAAATGGCAAACCGGAGCATTTAGCTAAAGAAATTTCCAAGCTAAACTCGGAGAATGTAGCTTGGCTTCTCCTTGTAGCTTATAGCAAAATACTAGATGAGTGAAATACACTAAGGACTGAACTTTCAGGCACAAAGAAAACAGAAACTGATTCCGGAACTTCCAAGTTTCTGGAAATCAAATTCCCCTATGAAAGTGCCCCATTTGAAGACTTAGCTAAACCTGAAACTTGTAAATCAGAATTGAAGATGCAATTATCTCGGAAAGACTTGTGAAAAGTCTTACTCTCTGATGGCTTGGATCCCTGCTTCCTGCATGCTAAACCAACAAAGTTTTTGAGAGAGTTGTAGGAACAAAACCACTGTCAGCTTGGACAAAAGAGAACATGGAAAGGAGAGATTGAAGGAGAATCAGCTTTAAGAAGAAAACTGTGGAAGCAGAGATCTGGACTTAAGACATCTCCTTGGGCCAAGAGAGGAGCCCCACCAATGCGTACAGAGAGTGTGAGTTTGCCCCTGTAGTTGAAGAGGGTGGATGTTCCTACCCGACTTTCTGAGAAAGTTTTGATGCCCCATGGTGCAGAGAGGGTGACTTTTCCCCAGCAGTTGAAGAGGGTGGATGTCCCCACCCGATGTTCTGGGAGAGTTTTGCCACCCCAGGGTGCAGGGAGGGTGGAGCACATTCCTCAAAGATTAGGTTGGTTAAGGTCAACACCCCATAGGTATGAGAGGGGTGTACCTGTCCCCCATGGATTAGAGAAGGCCAGGTGGTCAACCCATTGCTCTGAGAGGGTTGAACCTGCATGCCAAGTGTTAGGGAAGGCCAGGTGGTCAATTCGTTGTTCTGAGAGGGTTGAATCTGTATGCCAAAGGATAGAGGGAATGTTGTCTTCACCTCACTGTACTAGGGGGGCTAAGACTCTAACCCCAAGATTGGGTAAAGTGTGGCAATCACCCCAACACTCTTGGAGGGTGAAGTCTGGAGCTTGGTCTACACCCAGATGCTTGATGGGGGTGGAACCAAGAAAATGGCATTTGGGCAAGCCTGTGGAAAGAGTGGGTTCCCATGTGGCCCCAAGGAGAAGAAACCAACATCTTAAAAATGACTCAGACTTTGAAATCGAATGGTGGATGCCCTGCAGGTTTACTGAACTGTAAAGGATCCATGCCTCATGTTTAACATCCCAATTTTTTCTTATGATATTGAAAATGTTTATCCTTTGTCTTTCCATTTGTGTATTGGAAGCAGTTAAATGGTTTTATAAGTTTCAGAGTTCTATAGCAGACGGGACTTTGCCTCAAGATGAATTGTATTTCTTTAAAATGATTATGATATGATTTTGTAGTTAAATTGTTACTGATTTAAGGTTTTTTGAATATTGTAATGTATTTTTGGAATTCAAAGGGTGGAGTGTAACTGTTGGCCAATTTGATGGAATTATGAATTCCAAAAATATAATTGGATCATGCTTGTAAACTGATCTGTTAATCTGGGCATGATTAGGTTATGACTAGGGTGTTGAGCCCCACCCCTTGGTGGGTGGGGAATCAAATATAAAAGGCATGGCAAGAACAGTTTTAGGAAGCAGTCTTTTGAGAAGCACTTTTGATGCTGGAAAGAAGGCCCCAGGAGAAGAGAAGCAAGCCGTTCACCTGATCGTCTGCAGCTGACCTTGTGGAGGAAACAGGAGCTAAGCCCGGAGAGAAACGCAGCCCCGGGAAGAGAGGAACCCCAGAAGCCTGAACCCTGGCAAACGCCGGCAGCTGTCTTGCTCTAACACGTGGCAATGGACTGTGGTGAGAGAAGAAACATAATGCTTTATGGCCTGTTAACTATAGACTTCTACCCTAATTAAATATCCTTTGTAAAGACCAACCCATTTTTGGTATTTCATATTAGCACCCCTTTGGCTGACTAATACACCCTATAAGAATTGCTAATGGGAATTCTTCAGGTTGGAACCTAAGGACAAGAGAGTGGCTGGGAGTAGGGTGTGGAAGTGAAACTCCTCTATAAAGGTAACTAAAAGTGTAAATTCAACACTATTAGTACTGTATCTTCAATATACCACTCTACTCTTTCATTCCTGTAAGAGTCAGAATATATGGACAAAGACTTTAATAGATTCCTTTACAAAGAGAAAATAAAACTGGCAAAACGCACGTGCAAAGATGTTCAACATCACTGGCTATTAGGAATATGCAAAAAAAGTTACTATGAGATATCATTTCATACCTATTAGAATGGACAGTATTAAAAAAAGGAAGAGGATTTTGGGAAAGTGACATCAGACTGGGCAGGCAGAGCTCAACTCTCTCTCTCTCTCTCTCTCTCTCTCTCTCTCTCTCACACACACACACACACACACACACACACACACACACACACGAGAAAGAGCCAAAAGTTGTCGAAAGGACCTCCTTTGGGGTTCAGTAGACCAGGACAGTGCTATAGAAATCCCAAGAGGGTGAGGAACAGAGAGAAGAGGAACCCAAAACAATAAACGTGAGTTATCAAACCCCTGTGGTTGGACTGGAAGGGCTCCTCTCCCCTACCCCCAAGATATTATGCTGGGATAAAACCCCTGGCCCACTGCAGCTGACTGAGAGGGGAACAGACATTTTCCTTGCTGTCAGCTGTTGCAAAGGAAAAGGGAGGGGAAGTTGGGGCTTTTCTTTAGTAACTTTGGCCAGGAGAGCCCTCTTTGAATCTTAGCTCTGAAACACAGGAAAGCCCAAACTGAAATACTCCATGGAAAGTCGTGCCAATGAGCGCAATCTCCTGGCCAGTCATGACACTGCATGGACAAAAGCAGTGGTTCTCTCTGTATTCTAACTACTGGGAGAAAATACGCACCTCATTAGTGTGCCCTGGCCCAATTTTGATAACTTGAGCTGGGAAATTTTAAAGACTTAGAATAAGTTGAACTAAATATTTAAATAATGTTGAGGAAAAAAAAAAAACAATAGGTAAGAAAAAAATTGGCCATCAGAGTAAATACACCAACATATTAATTTTCTTAGATATCAGCAAAAAATTACAAGCCTTATGAGGAAACAAGAAAAGATGGCCTTGTCACATGAAGAAAACTAATATCCTGAAGAGATACAGGATTTAGACAACCAGGATAATCACACAAATCTCCTAATTCAAATCAAATAATTGAAAGAAAATATGACTAAAGAGATAATGGATATTAAGAAGACACTGGGTGAGAATAAAGAAGAATTTGAAAGTCTGCAAAGGAAAGTGACAGAACCTAGGGAATGAAAGACATAATGGATGAAATTTAAAATATATTAGAGGCATGTAAGAGCAGATTTGAATTGCTCAAAGACAAAATTAGTGATTTTGAAGACAGAACATCTAAACTGTAAAACACATGAGAACAGAAAGAGAAAAGAATGGAAAAAATGGAAAAGAGTCTCATAAATGCAATGCAAAATGCAAAAACATACATTTAATCAGTGTCACAGAAGGAGAAGAGAAAGGAAAAAGGTTAGAAAGAATATTTGAAGAAGTAATGACCAAAAATTTCCCAATCCTTATGAAAGACAAAAATATCAATGTATAAGAAGGACAACACACACCAGACAGAATAAATCCAAATAGACCTACACCAAACCTACTATTCAGAATGACAAATATCAGAGATAAAGAAACGATTCTGAAAACAGCAAGAGAAAAGCAAAGCATCACATACAAGGGAAAATCGATCAGACTAATTGCCAACCTCATATCAGAAACCATGGAGGTGAGAATAAAGTGGTATAATGTATTTAAGGTACTGAGACAGAAAAACTGTCAGCCAAGAATTCTGAATCTGGCAAAACTGTCCTTCAAAAATGAGGGTGAGTTCAAAGTCTTCACAGAGAAACAAGAAGTGATAAATATGTAAGCAAAATACCAGATTTACAAGATCAACTAAAAACAATGTTGCACTCAGAAAGGGAAAAAAAGGGCAAATGACTTGGAGAACACTGTAGAAAGGAAGATTATAAGGAAGGGTAAATTAAAGGGTCAAAAGACAGACAATAGTATTGTGTGACAACAGAAAGCCAAAGAACAAAACGGATGAAATATATAATCCTTATACAGTAATTAAATTGAATGTTAATGACTTAAATTCCCCAATCAAGAGACATAAACTGATAGAATAGATTAAAAAACATGAGCCATCTATATATTGTCTACAAGAGACTCACCTCAGACCTAACGACACAATCAGGTTAAAAGTGAAATGCTGGAAAAAGATTATCCATGCAAATTGTAAACAGGAAAGAGCTTGAATAGTGATATTAATATTGGGCAAAATAGACTATAAATGCAAAACTGTTATAAGGTATGATGAAGGTCATTATATATTAATAAAAGTGCAATTCTCCAAGAAGAAATAACTATACTAAACATTTATGCACCTAATCTGAATGGCCCAAGATACATGAGAAAATAGATATCTCTACAATAACAGCTGGAGACTTCAATACATCACTATCAGTACTGGACAGAATATCTGGGCAGGGGATACATGAAGAAACAGAGAACTTGAATAATATGATAAACCAACTAGCCCTTACAGATTTCTATATAGAACTGCTCCCCAAAACAAAGAGTATATACATTCTTTTCAAGTGCTCATGAATCCTATTTCAAGATAGACCATATGTTGAGTTAAAACACAAGTCTGAATAAATTTTAAAAGTTTGAAAGTGTATAAAACATTTTCTCTAGGTCATAACAGAATAAAGCTGGAAGTCAATAATGGAAGGAAAGGGTGAAAATTCATAAATATATGGAGTTTAAACAACACCATCTTAAATAATCAGGGAGTCCAAAAAATTGCAAAACTTTTGAGATGAGTGAAAATGAGAACACAACATATCAAAACCTATGGGACACCATAAATGCAGTGCTGAGAGGGAAATGTATAGCCCTCCTTGCTTACATTTAAAAAGAAGAAAAGGCTAAAATTGAAGATCTAAGTACACACCTGGAGAAACTAGAAAATAAACATCAAATGAATCCCAAACCAAGCTGAAGGAAAGAAATAGTAAAGATCAGAGCAGAAATAAATGAAATTGAGAACAAATAAACAATAGAGAGAATCAACAAAACCAAACATTGGTTCTTTGAGAAGATCAACAAAATTGACAAAGAAAAAAAGAGAAAAGACACAGATAAATAAAATCAGAAATGAGAGGGGGGACATTACCATGGACACCACAGAAATATGATATATCATAAGAGGATACTATGAACAACTGTATGTCAAAAAACTAGACAATGTATATAGCCAAATGTTCAAACTCCTAGAAACACACAAAACACCTCCATTGTCCATAGAAGAAATAGAAGACCTAGGTTAACGAATTACAAAGGAAGAGATTGAAACAGTCATCCAAACCTCCCAAAGATGAAAAGCCTAGGACCAGATGGCTTCACAGGTGAATTCTACCAATCATTCAAAGACAAGCTAATACCAATTTTACTCAAGCTCTTCCAAAAATATTGAACAGGAAAGAACACTACCATACTCATTCTAAGAAGCGAACATCACCCTAATAAAAAAAACCAAATAAAGATACTAAAAGAAAATAAAATTACAGACCAATATCTCTAATGAATATAGTTGCAAATTTCCTCAAAAAAATACATGCAAACAGAATCCAAAAGCACATTGAAAGAATTCAATACCAAGAAAAAAAGATAAAATCCAATTGGTTTTATCCCAGGTATGCTAGCATGGTTCAACACAAGAAAATCAATCAGTGCAATAAGCCACATTGATAAATTGAAGAAGAAAAATCACGTGATACTCTCAATTGATGCAGAAAAAGCATTTGACAAAATACAGCATGCTTTCTTGATAAAAAAAAAAGATACGAATAGAAGGGAGGTTTCTCAATATGGTAAAGTGCACATTTGAAAAACCTATAGCTAGCGTTGTACTCAAAGGTGAAAAACTGAAAGATTTCCCTCTGAGATTAGGAACAGGACAAGGATGCCCAATGTTACAATTGTTGTTCAATATTTTGCAAAAGGTTATTGCTAGAATAACTAGGCTAGATAAAGAAATAAAATGCACCCAAACGGGAATGGAAGAAGTAAAACTTTCACTATTCACTGATGATATGATCCTATACCTAGAATCTTCTGGAAATCCACAACAAAGCTACTAAAACTAATGACTTCAGCAGAGTAGTGGGATACAAGATTAATACCACAAAAATCAGTAGTTTTTCCATACACTACTGATGTGCAATTTGAGGAAGAAATCAGAAAAACATTCCATTTATACTAGCAACTAAACAATGAAACGTTTAGGAATAAACATAACCAAGAACATAAAAGACCTATATTCAGAAAACTAAAAAACATTGCTAAAAGAAACCAAAGAAGACTTAAATAAATGGAAGGACATTCCGTTTTCAAGGTTTGAAAGCCTAAATATGTTTAAGATGGCAATTCTATCCAAACTTATTTACAGATTCAATGCAATCCCAATAAAAATCCCAACAGCTTGTTTGAGAAACGGATAAACCATTTATTAAATTCATTGGGAGGTTAAGGGGCCCTGAGTATTCAAAAATTTCTTATAAATGAAGAACAAGTTGAAGGATTCTCACGTCTTGATTTTTAAGCTACAGTGGTAAAAGAAACAACAACAGTATATTACTGAAATAAAGACAGACACATGGACCAATGGAACAGAATCAAGAACTCAGAAATAGACCCTCAAATCTAGAGTCAAGTGATTTATGACAAGGTGGTCAAGCCATCCCAGCTGGGCCAGAATAGTCTAACAAATGTTGCTGGGAGAACTGGATATCCATTTCCAAAAGTAAGAAAGAGGATCCCTATTTAACACCTTATACAAAAATTAACTCAAAATGAATCAAGGACCTAAATATAAAAGGAACAACCATAAAATTCCTAGAAGAAAATGTAGGAGATCTTATGGTAGGCAGTAGTTTCATTCACCTGATACCCAAAGCAGGTGCAACAAAATAGAAAATAAACAAATGAACCCTCCTCAAAATTAAACACTTTTGCACGTGAAAGGACTTTGTCAAAAAGATGACAAGGCAGCTGACTCAATGGGAGAAATTATTTGGCAATCACATATCTGATAAGGGTTTAATATCCATTATATATAGAAATCTTACAACTTAACAATAAAAAGAAAAACTACCTGATAAAAAAAATGGGCAAAAGGCTTAATAAGACAATTGTCCAAAGAAGAAATATGATACAAATGCTGAAGAAACACATGAAAAAATGTTCAACATCACTAGCAATTAGGGAAGTGCAAATCAAAACTACAATGAGATATCATTTCACACCTATTAGAAATACCGCTATCAAAAAATTTGAAAACTGTAATTGTTGGAGAGGATGTGGAGATATAGGAATGCTTATTCAGTCTTGGTGGAAATGTAGAATGATACAGCTACTGTGGCGGACTCTTTGGCTGCTCCTAAGGAAGTTGAATATAGACTTTCCCTGTGATCTGGCAATATCAATACTAGGTATATACCCAGAAGAACTGAGAGCAGGAACATGAACAGATATCTGCACATTGATGTTCATAGCAGCATTATTGACAATTGCCAGAAGATGGTAACCACCCAGGTGTCTGTAAAATGATGAATGAATAAAGAAATTGATCTAGATACATATGATGGAATATTATTCAGCTACAAGAAACAATAAAGTGGTGAAGCATAGGACAACATGGATGAACCTGGAGGACATTTTGTTGAGTGAAGCAAAAATATACAAAAGGACAAATATGGTAAGATTTTGGTATGATGAACTAAATATAATGAGCATACTCATGGAGTTCATAGCTAGAATATAGGTCACCAGAAGGTAGAATGAGGACAGAGAATGAAAGGCCGAGGCTTGCTCTGTGCAGAATTGGAAATAGAGTTGTTTGTAAATGTTTGGAAAATTATAGGAATGCTGAAAGCACATTATAGTATTTTTAATTTGAAAGCACTGATATTTAGGTATGATAGTAGTTGAAAGGAAAAGTCTAAGGACACATATATCACTAGAAGGAAAGTAAAACATGAAACATGGGACTGTATAGCATGGTGAAGCCTCTTGTAGAAAATAAGTGTGATTAATAGTGCATATATAATAAGGTTTCTCTCTCAAACAGAACAAATATACATTAATGTTGCAAGTTGCTAAAAATAGGATGATACTTGGGCAAAAATACAGAAAAGCAAATTATGAACTGAAGGCTACAGCAATATGTTAATCTTTTTCCCTTTATGGTAAATAGGAAATATGCTAAATGACAGAAATTAGATGCAAAGTACTAAAAACTGTTCCAAAATGTAAATATAAATAAATTTATAAATATGAAAATAGATTAATAAATATGTAAGGCAGTTGAAAGATAAATGGTCTGGCAGGTGAATACCAAGGGATAGAGGTTTTTCTTTTTGCAGTAATGAAAATGCTCTAATATTAATAGCTGAGATGAATGCACAACTCTGTGATTTTACCAAATGCAGTTAATTGTAGATTTTAGATGTATTATATAGTTTTATGAATAGTTTTCAATAGGATTGATTTAAAAATGTTATTAATATATATTTTCTTTTCTATGTCATCCATTGGATTTTTAATTTTTTTTAATTTTTAAAGAAGCTTTAGATTACATAAATTTTTCATAAAAATATAGGGGATTCCCATATGCCCCACTCCCTCCCCTCCCACACTCTTCCAAAAAACATCTTTCATTAGTGTGGTACATTTTTTACAATTGAGGAACACATACTGAAGCATTGCTACTAACCATGGACTTATTGTTTACATTATAGTTTAGTCTCTGTCCTGCACAATTTTACAGGTTATGGCAAAATTTATAATGCCCTGTATCTGCTATTGGTATGTCATGCTGGACAGTGATAATAGTTCTTCCATTGCTAGAATAATAATAAGTCTACTTTAGTCCATTGTTCATTTCCTATTCTTGAAGATTTGGGGATGGTGATGCCCACTTTCTTTCTAATTGAGAGGGGGCTTAGATCCCATGGGGCAGATGGACAGGACTATCTTGCTTGCTGTTGCAGATACTCTCTTTTCCTTGGAAGGGACATTGACCAACATCATCTTCTTGTTAGTTGTCTTGGGTGAGTCTAATGAACTAGAGAGTAGGTGTTGCAACTCTCCTGAGATTCAGGGTGCAATGGATACTTGAATGACCCAAAGATTTAAGTCTCTGGGACATTTATTTAACAAGTATAGTGCTAATTTAATGTGTTGTGGGGAACTTTCTTAAATCTTCGGCTGAGGCAAATACATCACACATCTTACCCTACTGCCTCTTTGGGATAAGGGAATTCCCAAGAGCATGGGTGAATTTTGAGTCCTGAGACTAACACCTTCACTGTAGAGACCAAATTAACCCAGTGGTCAGTGTCTAATTCATATATGAGGATGCAGGGATTCCCAATTACAAATGATGATGCAAAACCCTAATGATGAAAGTCCCTCCTCCAAAGCATCAGATTCCTAATATGAAAGAGGATTCGGGATCTGACAAGGGACCACAGTCCTAATAGAGATGGAATTTCAACTTGATACAGAAGGGTTGTTAGCATTTGACTCATGAGTGAAGAAGCACTAGGTTATGAAATGAGAAAGCGCTCAGCACATATAAAGATCAGGAAGCAAGACAAACAGGGCAGGGAGTGGAGGCATGGAAAGAATCAAGGCTGGGCCATAGAGTGGTCAGGTTATCACCGGAATTAGAATCAAATGAAGAGTTCATGAAAATCTGATGCCTAGTCACCACCCACTTAGGGATCATCAGATTTTCTGGGAGTGGGATCCCAGCATATGCAGTTTTCAAAGCTCCCCAGGAGACTCCATTCATAGCAACCAACGTTGAGAACCACTGATGTGGGCATAGGACACCACGAAAAGGAGTTTGGATTATATTCTAAGTGCAGTGAGCAACCTTTGAAGAATTCAGAGCAGGATGACTGAACTAACAAAAAAAGAGTGTCTTTTTATGTTAAGATCATTGTGGCTGCTGTGTGAAGGAGAATAATTTGGAAGATATGTTGCTCACCAACCACTTATCTAACTTTACTTACCCTTAACTGCTTCTAACCCAGTAAATTATTACCTACTAACTACTTATTGCATTCCCAAGCACTATGGTAAGTAATTCAAATATACTACTTCACAAGCTATTCACAATTAACATTTATTACATGAAATAGTCATAGGAATTTATTTTTCTGTCTTTTCAATGAAATTAATATTTAGACTACTACTCAATTCACCATCTAATGTCTCCGAGACAGGAATTTTCTTCAACTGCTATATTAGGAAAACTTAGCCACATTTAAACACTGGAATTTTTTTGCAGAATTAGAGGCATGGAACTTAACATCTTTATCTGTTTTCATTGGCTTTCAGGAAGCTGAGAGCCAGGTTTTATATTTGATCTCAACACTAAGTTTGATTTTTTTCTTTTTAAGTAAGGTTTACTGAGGTAAAATTTACATTCAGCAAAATTCACCCTTTTTAGTGTATATATCTATGACTTTGGTCAAATGCATAGTTGTGTAACCACAACACATTCAAGACGTAAAACAGCTCCAACACCTTATAAAGATCCCTTATGCTAATTTGTAATCAACCTTCCTTCATTTCCCATCCCTTGGAACTACTGGGATGTTTATCATCCAACAGTTTTGGCTCAATCAGAGTGCTATATAAACGGCACTATACTGTATGAAGCCTTAATCTTCTGCTTCATTCTATAGCATAATGAAATTTTCCAAGTTTTTGTATGTATCTACACTTCATTACTTTATATTGCTGAATAGCATTCCATTGTGTAGATATTCCAGTTTGCTTATTTATTCACCAGTTTCAAGACATTTGGGTTGTTTCCAATATTTTGTGATTATGATTGCTGTAAAGATTTGTGTACAGATATTTGCGTAACATAGATCTTCAATTCATTTGGGTAAATACTTAAGAGTGGGATTGCTGAGTCATAATGCAGGTGTATGCTAAACTTTATAAGAAAGAACCAAACAGATTTCCAAATAGGCAGTGCAATTTTGAATCCCACCTGCGATGCATTAGCGTGCCACTTGCTGAACCTGCTGTTGTCAGGTTAGTGGATACCTTCTTTGAAGAAGCATCCATTCCAATATTTTGCCCAGGTTTTATTGTTTTGCTTTTTTTTGCTAACTGAGTAAGAATTTTTTTGTATATTGAGCATACACAATATACAAAATTAATTTTTTTGTATTGTATTTTGACAATATTTTCTGCCTGTGTTTTAGCTTCTTTTTTTTTATTTTCTTTATCTTTTGAAGAATAGAAGTTTTAAATTTTGATAAAGTGTAATATATCAGAAATTTTTTCTTTTCTTTTTGATTATGTAGAAACTATTTTAATTTTATGATTCTTATATTTTACTTCAACTTGTTTTTTTCTCTTTCCATTCTTGTTTTTACAATTCCATTATAATTTTAAAATTAAACCTAGATATTTTCGGTTACATAAGCAGGGAGGATATAGACTAACTTGTGTACAAATTCAGAATCGTCTTGGATTGCTGAGAAATGAAACTAGGTTTTATAAGTTGATTGTCTAACTTTAAACTTAATTACTTCATGAGAATTCTCATAATACATATTTTAATAACAGAATTGGTGTTCAGAAATAGTAAATTGTTTGTTCACAATCGTACAAGAAAGGATTCCAATCCATGTTGGCTCAGTGGTAGGATCATATGCCACAGCAATTCCTTAAAGATATTTTAGATACCCTAAGTTAAAATGCTATGGTGCTGGTTAATGAAACATTTTATAATCTATGAAATGTTGCCTAATGTTATTCTCAGAAAATCCCTTAAAATATGCAGTTCTTGCAATAGATTTAACTTCAACAACTAAAAATGGTGATCAAAAGAACTAAAGAAATATATAGGAAATCACATGATGTAATTTTTTAAAGCAAAGTTCAAAATTGTTAAAATTATACAAATAAATTTATAAATGTGTGAAAATACTGTTTAAAATGCAGATACATAAAAAAATAAAATAAAATAAAATGCAGATACATGATAAGAGGTTGTGAAAAGATCAAAAGACTTTATAGGTTTTTGGGTTTTTGTTTTACTTTACTCTTACACTTATATTCTCTATATAAGTATATAAGTATATTATATATATATATATATATTTTGCAAGTAATTTAGCATCTTGTAACATCAACATATATTTGTTCAGTTTCAAAGAAAAACAGTCAATATATGCAATATCAGGCAAAAACACAACCAAAGCAAAATATGGACAGTAGTGCATAGTAGTATATTAATTCTCTCCTTGCTGGAGGAAGGCATATTTTCCAGTTTCACTGGGTCATTTTTCACTTTCACTGGATTTCATGAAATGCATTAAAATACCACCACCTTGATTTGGGGCAATCTGTTGGCAACTGTGCACAGAATTTTCTGGCTTGCAAAGATTTTCCAGGTGCCTCAGGAAATGTGATGGCAGTCCATTTACTGGGAGACTAGGCACGTGCTTCTAATTCCAGTCCGGTAGTTCCCCAGCTGTGCAGCCTTGAGTGAATCTCTACCGTCCTTAGGGGAGCACATTTCTCCTGTTTGCCATGTATAGACTGGAAATTGTCTCTTCCAGTTCAAACAATCCATAAGCTTGTAAAAGCCCCAAGAAAGCACTCAGTCCATTCATTTTTTATTCACTTCATCGTGGCCCAAGACTTATGCAGGATTGAGACAATCCTGATCAAGGCAGGACTCCTACCTTACTCAGTTTAGACATCTCCACCTTCACTGCAGAAGTCACCAACCTGACCACTAGACGGCACCAGAGCAGGAGAGGTTGAAACAGTACCATGTGGCTGCTGAACAATCCTTGTTCATTTCAATCACTTAGTCATATTTATTGAACACCAACTGTGTACCAAGTACTTGTTAGCCACTGAGGGTACAATGATGAATGTGGGCAGCCATGAGATACCCCCTGAGGTCCAGAAAATGGTGACAGAAGATGAATAATATAATTTTTCATGGGTTTGGAATATGTGACATTCTGTGTAGTGATGAGAGCAGGAAAAACTGAGAACAGTGGCATGAACAGACATCTGCACACCGTGGATTAAGGTAGCTGGAAACGTGTTTGTATTCTATTTATGGAGGCTACCTTCTCTGCAGTGGATAATGATCAAATATTTCATATACAATCCAACCTCAAAGGTCTTTGCTCTCCAATTGTTGTCCATGTTTAGAAATTTCTTCTTGTTTCACATGGCCATAGACATGGATGTTTTGTGGAACTTCTCCTGCAGCATAGTGGATATTCTGAGTCAAGAGCAATTCATCACAGTTGACTTATCTGCAGGTGTTATTTGCAATACTGCCATTTATGAGTATAAAGTTGCCACAGGAAGTTTTTGGTCACCTGATGCATCAGCACAATCTTGACTTTCCTTGCAGCTGTCTTCAGCAAGATCCCAGAAGGGAGACTCACCATTATTTTCCTTCCAATATTCACATTCGTGGAAAGGAATGCCCTAAGAGCCATTATTGCTGGAAATACATTTGGAATGTTCCTGGAATGGAAATTTTTTTTTTATCATGAAACACATCTTGGGGTAGCTCTCTTTGGAATATGGTATATTAATTGTGGTCATGAGCTCATTTGGAAAAATAAGGGAACTTTAGTGAAAATTTTGCATGAAACGAGAACAAATGGCCCCAAATAAGGAGGTGGTTTGAAGTAAAGTTGGGATTGGACAATACCAGAGCATCTGGTCCACACTACCACAAATTCCACTACCATATCTGCCCTAGAATTTTACCACAACAGTGACCCTATGAAGAAGGCAGCAGCATCTCACCTTTGCATGTTTTAAACTATGTCCCTAATACTTGTCTTTATTGGAGAATGAATTATGACAAAGTTGGTGAAATAAGGATTTATGTCTTTTGTTTGTAAAAAAAAATGTTTGTAAATGTTTGGAAATGATTACCAATGGTGAAAGCACATCATATGATTTGTAAATAGTACCGCTGACATATGGTTAGGATGTTGGTTTGTTTTTTATTGTTTTTCTTTTCCTTTTTTTTTGAGTAATGAAAATGCTCTAATATTAATTGAAGTGATGAATGCACAAATAAGTGATTATACCAAATGCCATTGTTTATAAAGTTTAGATAAATTATATGGTTTATGAAAAAAAAAGCACATTATTGGGACATATGAAAATATGAAATATAATGCTTTAGATATATATTAATTTTAAATGTCTGGAACTTGATAACTGCACTTAAAATAGATACATAACCCAAAATCCTTGTAATTAGCAATGTAGTATTAAGTGTTCAAAGAGCTTGATCTCTACAACATATACTCAAATGTTCAAGAAATAGATTGATATATATATACCTAGATAATAGATAGATAGAGGGATTGATGAGTAAATACAATGAAAACAGCAAATGTAAGAAAATGTTAAAACTGGAGAATATGTGTACCTGGGGGAGATCGGAGTATACTGGAGTTCTCTGAATGGGATTTGTATTACTTATGAAAGTCCTGTAAGTTTGAAAGTATTTCAAAATACAATGTTTACTATATGTGATGCAGGAGTTTTAGGTGTACTTCCAGAGACTGTATCCTCTGGCCCACCTATGTGCCAGCTGTGCCTGGAATCTCAGTGGAGCTGCAAATCCTACCCTACAGCTCAATGGACTCATCCAAGTAACCTGGCAAGGAGACGACGATGGGCAACAGACATCCCAGGGAATGGAGAGGACCTGCAGCTGAAGGCAGGATAATCCTATCCACT
>JAQZBX010059223.1:0-17568 GCA_029593785.1 Cabassous unicinctus | reverse complement strand
AGAAGCCAATGAAACTAATAGTTTCAAATGATACTATTTTGGGAATATTCTTTCTTGCCCAGAGAAGAGCTGGTTTTATGGGGAACACATTACTACTCATGGTACATGCCTACACCTTCTTTTTTCAGCCCTATGAAAAGAAGCCTCTAGATTTGATATTTGCCCATTTAACTTTTGCTAATGCCATCACAGTGATCATTGTTCAGATTCCAGAAATAATGCTGTCTTTTGGAATGAGAAATTTTATGGATGACATTGGTTGTAAGGCAATGTTATACACACATAGAGTTAGCTGGAGTCTTTCTCTGTGTACAATGTCTTTTCTGAGTGTGTTTCAGGCCATTATTAACATTCTCAACAACTCTAGATGGGCATGGCTTAAACCCAAAATCTCCATATACGTTTTGCATGCCTTTGTGTTTTTCTGGATCATCAACATGCTGAACTACATCCAAGTTATTATAATCACTATGGCTTCCTATAACACCACTGAAATTGGACCTATTTATTCTCTGACATACTGTACTGGGAGAGAGACTGATAGCACACAGTTATCTGCCTTAATTGTGGGTCTGATATTACGAGATTTCCAAGTGTGTTTCTCATGATTTTGGCAAGTGTCTACATGGTGATGCTCCTCTTCAGACATCACAAGTCAGTCCAGCATGTCCACAGGGCCAGTCTCTGTCCATGAGCTTCTCCTGAAATCACGGCCTCTCGTAACATCCTGACACTGGTAAGCTGCTTTGTTTTCTTTTACTGGACCAACTGCTGCCTTACCATATATGTATCTTATAGACATAATATACAAGGAATGGTGAATGTCACTAGATTTATCTCCTCTTGTTACCCAATGATGTGTCCTTTCCTGCTGATCAAAAATAATAGCAGACTATCCTGTCTGAACTGTACCTTTGTGAAAAAGAGAAAGTCCTCTTCACAACCTATTTCCCTAAAAGGCCTGAAATAGTTCATATATTTCTCTGGCACAAAGGACATGCAATTTGAATTTCTTATCCCAAAATATTAGTAAGATAAAAGTTTGAGAAAGCATTAATAATTTTTTTTTTTGGACATTCCTTCAGAGCATCAGGCTCGTAGAATAAAACACGAAGAGGACAGTTTTACCTGAACGGGGCACTCTGTTACTATCTGCCCATCATTTCTAAAAAGTCATGTTGATATTTGTTTAAATGCTACTGTTTAAGAGTCTTCTCTAATGTGATATATCCATCAGTTCAATCACAGTAACTACGTTCACTGGATTATGCTACACAGATCCTTCATTAGACCAAAAGGTTTATATATGCTCTTTTGCATACTTTTGATCGGGAAGTCAATGCTTTAGGTTACTATATGTTGTTATTTGTATCTTGTTTAATCATAAAGAATGATATGATATGGGACCATAACCATGCTTCTCCATACACAAATTATCATCTGGGGTTCCAAAATCATGGATGTATTATTAATTCTCTTATACTTTATGAAGCCCTCACTGTTTTTTTTTTTGAGGTACTGGGGTTCTGGGATTGAACCCAGGACCTTGTACGTGGGAAGATGGTGCTCAACCACTGGGCTACACCTGCTCCCCTCATAAAAATCTTTTTGTTTTTTAGGAGATACTGGGGATTGAACCTGGAACCTCGTACATGTGAGGCACACACTCAACCACTCAGCTACCCTGGTTTCACTCATTTTATTTTCTATATGTACAGCATTGTATCTGTTTGAATAATTGGAGACTCTTTGAACTTCCATTCCATTTTGTTTAAGGTATATGTATAGTTTTTGTCAATGTATACTTTTCATGTTTGTAGCTGTGTCCTACGATAAACAAATATTTTATAATTCTCATGTCATAATATGATAGATTAGAAATCTTGAAATATCTTCTACAAAACAGCTGAAATTCTAAATAAAACATTTAAAAATACTTTGTCATTAAGATCTACGCTCAATCAAGTGTAAGGTGAATGATACATGTCAAAAACGAATGGTATAAGCTGATTCTGAAAGTGCAGCTGCCTTCTATACATTTGCAAATCTTATCACACAGACTTTGTTTTTCTTTGTTCCTTGGGAAATAGAATACTAGGATTTGGAACCAGAAAACAGATGTTGATAGATGGGATAAAAAATCCAGGTGTATACTCTTTACAATAGAAACAACTAATATATGAGGGCACTCAAAATTTAAACTGTAAAAGAAAAAATTACAATAGGCAAATGCTAATTTAAAAAGCTGGATTATTATAAAAAATTATTCAATATACTTTTTAAGGCAAAAACTTTTCATAATGATGGAAAGGATAGTGAAATAATGATACAGGTTTAAGTTAGTGCTTGCTTTGGCAGAACATATACTAAAATAGGAACTATACAGAGAAGATTAGCATGGCTCCTGTACAAGGATGAAATGCAAATTTATGCAGCATTCCATATTTTAAAGAATAAGTGGAACATAGGGCATTTTGGGGACATTGGAATTGTCCTGCATGATATTGCAATGATGAATACAGGTCATTATACATTTTCTCAAAACCTATAAAATTGTGCGGTGCAATGTATAAACCATAATGTAAACGATACACCTTGGCTAGTAGCAATGCTTCAATATTTGTTCATCAGTTGTAACAAATGTATCACACTAATAGAAGATGTTATTAATAAGGAAAATATGAGAGGGGGTGGTAGTGGGGTATATGGGAATCCCCTATGTTTTCATTTCTTTTTTTTTTTATGTTAAAAGAATAATAAATCTATCTCCGTTGATTTTATTTCCAGTAAAGTAAATATGGTTCAATATTAGGAAATCCAGTAATGAAATTCTAATAGCATTGATTACATTAATAGATGAAGCAAACACGATTACCTGAATATTCCCTTGAAGGGAAGGTTAACAACTGATTAGGGGTCTTTACACCTTCTTTTTTAAAAAACTTTTTAAAAATTTTAATTATTTTTTATTATTTTTGCATTACTATTAACCAAATATATTGTGTAAAATATAGTTTGATTTAAAAAAAAGGAATTACAGTCATACATTCACCTTCTGGAAAAACTTAAGTAAATTAACATAAAGCTAACAATGTTCATGAATTCATTTCTCTTTTATTACATAAGTTTCATGTGGTTTCCTAACACCTTTTGAGCAATGAATCTCATTTATGGTTGTATTCCATTCCATTTAAGCATAGTTTAAAATGATATTTTGTCCCTGTGCCCATTTCCCCCTGAAAATTTGTTTACACATGCACACACAAAACATCTTTTATGTCTAACATGAGTAGATGAATGCAAGGAGCCCTTCCATAGGCCAGGTCTGCCTCACATTGAGCACTTATGAAATTCAGTACTCCACAAATTATTATTATTATTATTTTAAATAATTATTTTATTTTATTTTTTAAAGATACTTAGATTACAAAAATGTTACACAAAAAATATAGGGATTCCCATACACCCCACCTCCCATATCTCCCACAACCTCCTACATAAACCACCTTCGTTAGTGTGGCATGTTAATTGCAATTGATAAACACCTCCTGGGGCTTTGCCATTAAGCATGGACCTAGTTCACATTGTAGACCACACTCTCTCCCACACAGTTCTGCATGTTATATGATGATATAAAATGGCTTTTATCTGTCATTGCAATGTCACCAAGATAATTCCCAAGTCCTGAAAAAGCTCCTGTATGACAACTGCTTTTCCCTCTCCCTGCCCCCAGAGTCTCCGTTTGCCACTGGCTCCACATCAATCTAGTAATTTCTTCCATTGCTTGAATCACAATATGTGTATAGTAGAATACCAGTAAGTCCACTCTGGTCCATTGCTCTTCCCCCCATCCTAAGGCGTCTGGGATGGTGATGTCCACTCCACCTCCAATTGAGAGGGGGGTCTATACCCCATGGGGAAGATGGATGGGATTATCCTGCCTGCAGCTGCAGACTGTCTTCATTCCCTGGGATGGCCATTGTCCATCATCATCTCCCGCCAGTTGTCCTGGGTGAGTCAAATGAGCTGTAGAGTAAAAATTGCTGCTCCACCAAGGTTCTGGACCCAGCTGGCACATGGACAGCCCAAAGACTGAACTCTCCGGATGTACACCTACAAACTCCAGCACCGAGTATAGGTTTGAATAGAAGGGACAGATGAGCCATGTGCAGGGAAGATATAGTTGAGTCCAACTCTGTCAATCTCAGGAGCACAAACTCCAAAGTAGGGCCCACTGGCAAGGCACCAAATTCCAGAGCTATCTGCCCTGACGTAGGACCTGGGTGTCTCCTCAGGAGCCCCACTATTTGGGGTGATCGCCACTTTGGAATTCTATGAGATCCTACTGAGATGTGCGTAAGCATTATCTCTGGGATGACCTCCTGACTCATTTTGAAGTCTCTTAGCCATATAATCTCATTTGTCTTTACCTTTTCCCCCTTTTATTCAAAGTCTTTTTCCAGTTGCATTGCCAGTTGGCACTTGGTAGCACTCCTTCGGTGCCAGGAAGGCTCATCCCCGGGAGTCCTGTCCCACACTGGGAGTAAGGTAATGCGTTCATATGCTGAGATTGGCTTAGAGAGAGGCCACATTTGAGCAACAAGGAGGCTCTCAGGAGGCAACCCTTAGGCACCCCATAACAATAGGCTAAGTTTCAATTTCAAGAGCAAAGACTCATAAGGCTAGTCATCAATATCAAGGGCCCATCAGTGAATCATCATCCTTTGCCAGTCACTGCCCCTGCACTTGGGGGTCCATTGCTGCTCCCTTAAAGAATGTGGCAGAGCTCTCCAGGATGGGAATCCAGTATTCTCTCATTTATTGAGTGATTCTCCACCCACTGTGACAATGCCCTGTGGACATTTGAACATTTTTATATAGCTTATATTTATGCTCAGGTGATCTTCCTCCCATGCATCCCCCATCCCTGACACCCCACCCCAATGATCCTCCCCTGCCCCAGTTGTAACCTTTTTGTGATACAAAGCTTCTTCAAAGATGAAGGTATTGCAATAGCTGAATACAATTAATAAGAAAATGAAATAATAATGGTAAGTTTAAATGTAAGAGATAAAATACATAAAAATAAAAAAAACTAAAACTAAAATAAAATACAAAAAATGGGATATTAAAAAATGAAAAAAATATAAAACTTTTCTTTTGATCTTTTGCCTTTCATCACTGCAATATCTGGTGTCCAGTCTGTACTGTGGCACCTTCCCCCTCTCATTCCCCAGTGTCTCACTATTTTTCATTTTGTTTTCAAAGAAGTTTTAGGTCACAGCAAAGTCACACACAGAATACAGGAGACTCTCATATACCCAACATCCTCCCACTTTCCTTCCCCCCATATTAATACCTTTTTATATGTGGATGGTAGCATTGTTAGAACTGATATACAAATAGTGAAACTAGCTACTAAACATTGTCCATGGTTTACACTATGGTTTACATTTTAGACCGTACACTTTTTATAAATTTTGATGTTATTTACCATGCCCTGTGTCCATCACTGTATGGTAATGAAGAACATTTCCAGTGACCACTAAATACCCCATTTGATCTATTCTACTCCTCCCACCCCATTCCCCCAGGGCCCATGACGACCCCCTGGCTTGACTCATTGGATGACAAGATTCATAGTTACATGCACCAAGAGGTCTTGACACACTAGTTTGTCCTCCCCTATTAGGAACCGCCCTTGCTCTTGAGAGACTCCCGCCTGTCTATTTCTAAACAAATCAGTCCTCCCAAAGGTGGGAGTCCAACTCCTTCCTGCTCATTATGTGGGTCTCCACCCACTGATACAACACATTATGACAGAATGAACACTCACACACTCCCTAGAAGCCTGCTCCAGGTGCGCCCTGTCCCAAATGCACCCCCCAACCAACACCCTAAACCAGTGACTCTTCCTTGTCATATTGTCATATGAGCATTCCCACCTCTGTACTTTCAACCTCATACCCATAAATCCCCAGTGTTCACCTGGTCCCTCTCCCCACCCTTCCCCCAATATCCTGGACCTTCTAACCCACTCTTCCCAATCTATCGACCTGTCAACCCTGCACCACCCAACACAATAATATCACTACCCTCCTGTCCTATCCCTTCCATACGCAACAACACTTTATCACTGTACTATAGATTACGTCTGTATGGGTGATGGCTCACAACCTTCTCTTCTCTTTCTATTTCTTTTAAACCTATCTTACAGACAATAGCTCTCTGAGACTGCTCTATTTCCTTAATAGAAATAGAATTTCCTTAATTTGTATCAGTGAGGTCATGTACTGCTCATCCTTCAATGCCTGGCTTGCTTCACTCAACATAAGGTCTTCAAGATTCATCCATGTTACCCCGTGTGTTAGCACTTTATTCCTTTTTACAACTGAGTGATATTCCATTGTATGTATGTACCACATTTTGTTTATCCATTCATCTGTTGATGGGCACTTGGGTTGATTCCAACTTTTGGCAATAGTGAACAATGCCACTATGAACATTGGTGTACATATATCGGTTCGTGTCTTTGCTTTCAATTCTTCAGGGTATATACCCAGCAGTGGAATCGCTGGATCATATGGAAGTTCTATAGTTAGTTTTTTATTAATAGGGGAAACATGAGAGGGGGTGGGAGTGGGGTGTATAGGAATCCCTTATATTTTTTATGTAACTTTTCTGTAATATAAAACTTCTTTAAAAATAAAGTTAAAAAAAAAAAGAATTAGGAAAGTTTAAGTTAACTGAGAATATCTACAAGCCCTAAACTGTTTTATTTTTATTTTTTGTGGTACTAGGACTGGGAATTGAACCCAGGACATCGTATGTGGAAAGCTGACACTCAGCCACTAACCTTCTTTTTTTTTTTTTAAATTAAATTTTATTTATTTATTTTTTATTGTTCATAAAAATCAAGATTTTTCACAGTACATACCAATATTTGTAAAATGATATACAAATATATATGTATATATGTGTATTTTCTTACATAAATGTTATTTTATATATATATATATTTTAAAGGTGCTTAGATTACCTAATTATTACTCAGAAATTACAAGGATTCCCATGTTCCCCGCCTCCACCTTCATTGGCTCATCTGAGTTGGTTTCCTTGTCTGTTTGCTTGTTGTTTGTTTTTTTTGTTTTTAGGAGGCACCAGGAATTGAACCCGGACCTCTCATGTGGGAAGCAGGCACTCAACTGCTTGAGCCACACCTGCTCCCCCCTTAACTTTTTTAATTAACAGAATTACCTCAAATTATAAAGTTATTACAAACAGAAGCAAGCATATCCATGATTTTATGGGAGATTTAAACATGTTTCATTCAATAATTGATACATCTATCGATACAAGTTTTAAGAACACATACCATTAAACAATATAATTTAAAAATTTGAACTAAGAAATATATTAAAATATATTTCAGCTAAAATTCGATATTGTACATCTGTTCATACACACTTGGAACATTTTAAAAAATTGACCCTGGGTGAGGAAGGGCATAAAAATTTCTGAAGAGTATAAATATCATTGCTGATTTATAAATGAGATTGTGGCTGAAACGGGTAGCCTGTGGACATAAATATCAATTGAAAGGTAACTAGAAAATAATCTAGGGTATGTATAACATAGTGATTTTGGTGGTGGATATAAAATGTGGTTAATAGTATAAATATAAGAATGTTCTTTTACAAAGTGTTAGAATATGGTGATACATGGGAAAATTACAACTAATGTAAGTTATTGATGATATTTAACAGTAATTTTGTAATATTTTTGTAGCAATGGCAAAGAAAATATTTTATCAATTCGAAGAGAATTATAAGGCATTATCAGAGGTTATGGGAGTTTTCCTTTTGGATTAATGAAAACATTCTAAAATTGACTGAGGTGATGATAGCACAATGATAGCACAATGATAGCACAACTCTGATGAAAATCAGAGTCACTGAGTGTACACTTTGAATGAATTATACAAAACATGGGGCTTTATAATACAGGGAATCTAGTGGTGGAAGATGGACTGTGGTTAACAGAACAAATATGAGAATGTTTTCTCACGAACTACAACAAACATATACTAAAACAGGGTGTTAATAATTGGGTGGATTTGGGGACAATACTTCAAATGTAAGTTATGGGCTATAGTTAGTAGTACTATTATGATGATACTTTCATAGTTTGTAAGAAATGTTTCACAACAATGCAAGGTGTTGATGGTGGGGTGATGCATGGAGCCCTGTATGATGATATGCATGTTTGTTTTGTAAGTTCACAACTTTTACCATATACTTACTTTATGTATGCACATGTATGAATGATATACTACAATAAAATTTTATTAAAAAATTTCTGGGGAGCATATGTGGTTCAAGTGGTTGAGCGCCTGCTTCCCATGTACGAGGTCCCAGGTTTGATTACTGGTACTTCCTCAAAACAAAAAATAACTTTTCTCAGTAACTTATGGGCAAATTAAATAAAAGAAAATGGTTAATTATATATTATTAAGTAATAATGAAAGACTACATAACAAAATTGAGAAATTCAGCTCAAAGGATATTTTTTGAATTGTGATCCCCTTCAAAGTCATATTAAAGGCCTCTGAATGCAAACTTATCTGTAAATTGGGTCTTTGAAGATGTTCTTAGTTATGATGAGGCTACTCTGGATTAAAGGACCTAATCAAATAGGGCTGTTGTATTTATAAAGAGGTGTAATTTGAAAAGACAGATGACTGATGCAGAGACAGCAAGAGAGATGACCATGTTATGGAAGCAGTGATTGAATTATGGATTGCCAAACTCTGCCAGAGACCCTACAGGTTTCAGAGTAAGCTCGGCCCTGTGGAACCTTAATTTGGTTTCACAGCCTCCAGAAATGTGAGATAATATATTCCTGTTTTTAAGCCAACTAGTCTGTGGTACTTTGTTACAGTATCACTGGCAATCCAAGACAAGAGGTACACATAGGACAATTTATTACCTTAAAAAGTTGTATGATACAATTGAAGAAGGCTGAAACGTTAATCAAATGGCATCCAAATTAAAGATATATGAGGAAGAAAATACTAAAAGAGAAAGCATAGGTGAGTAAATACATAATGTGAAATGAAAAATAAATGACACAAAAAATTAAGGAAAATAAAAGTAAGACTAAAGGTCTCACTGTGACTAACACTATTGAATAAGTGATATCTAAGATTGAGCAAATAAAAATAGACATAATTATATAAAACTAAGGAAAAACAATTCCAGAGTCAATCACTAAAGTAATCATATCAGTAGTTAAAGCACTATAGACAGGGTATCTCTGCTTTGGGTGATATTGGAAAAAATAATCTATACAAGGTCTATCACTAAAACCAAATTAGAAAAACTGGCTAAATATTAAACAGCCCGGTTGAAAGCAGGGAAGAATTAAGAGGCCAACACTTGGTAGAAGTAAATCATGAGGAACATGCCCCACGTATGCCACGATGTTTCTCTTAAATATGTTTTCCAGTCACTGCAGAGATGATGGAGAGGCTGTGAAGCTTTGCAGAGCTTTTAAGAGTCCCACAAAACCAAGAAACCAAAGCAGAGTTCAGAGCTTGTGCAGACTGTGTGGACCCTTGTGGATCTACACATGCTGGTTATTGACTAGCCCTCACAAGGACTGAAGGCAAGCTTTGACTCATAAGTCTCCTAAACAGAATTAAGTAGAGGCAAGATCACTAACACCCCTCATCAGATGCTAAAAGGAAAGTTAATGCTTTATAAATAAATATAACATCAACCTAGAACTCTGATCAACTCCACAGCATTTTATTTATGATATTCACACAAAATATAACTAAAAAGGCAAGGCAAGGTCACCAATGATGCAGAGAAATAAACAGAGGTGGGGATCCAGATAATGCACATATCATTTATAGATACCAAAATAACTACATTAAATATATAGGAGAGAAGAAAATGTACTTAGAATGAACTTTGTCAGAATATTGCAAATGAAACAAACTCAAATTTAAATTCTATTACTGAAAAATACATCAAACAAAATTTAAAATTCAATGAGAAGAAATAACTGATTTAAAAATAAGTGAATGCATTGATTGGTTGGACAATATATCCAGAGTGAATCACAGGGAGAAATAAAAGATATAAAAGACATGAAAGAGTGTTAGTTGGAGAAGGAAATCATGAGGAGTTCCAACATATTGTAAGTAATCTCAGAAGGAGAGAAGAGAAATAATTTGGAATGAGTTTTATGTGAAGGGACAAGAAATAATTTAAATTTATGAGAGCATTAAGCAACAGAGTCTAATGAATCCCAAGTAGGATAAATTTTAAAAGTCCGGCACCAGGGTATATAATAATATAATGAAACATGAAACAATAAAAATACCTGAAAAGCTGCCAGAGAAATGTTCAAATTACTTCAAAAGATCAACAATTATATTAAGGAATAACTCCTCAGCAGAAGCTAGAGTATGAATGAGGTCCTCAAAGTGCTAAATAAGTACCTACTCCCTTTGACTATTATGCTACAAATAAGAATCAAAGGAAAAGACATATTCAGACTAAAAACAAAAAACTGAGACCAATTGTCAACAGCAGATATACACAAAGGGTGATTCCATGCAAAAGGAAAATGATCTCAGAAATCTGGATAGAAATAAGAATGAAAAGCAACAAAAAAGATCAATATATGGACAAATCTAAATAAATATGTGCTTGAAACAATAATAATTCTCCATTGAGGTGTTTGAAATAGTTATGAACATAAAATACATAGTAAGAATATCATATAATTGGCATGGGATAACACAATACCAACTTAAGATTTCTAAAGACTTTAAATATTTGAGAAAGAAAAAAAAATCCTTTTATTAGCTTTTGCAAGCCAAAGATATATTTGTAATCTCTAGTATATGGACTAAATGAATAGTAAAACATTATTTAAAACAATAAAGGAGAAAATATAATTTAAAAATTATCCAGAGTGGCATGATCAACATGGCAATGTAAAATATCCCCTGGAAAATACTTCCCACCGAATCAAGTAATGAAGGACAAATCCCACTTGCTTGGCTCTCTGAAAGACAAAAGAGACTGGAGAAGGACTCCACAACTGCTGAACTGAAGAAAAAGAAAAATAATCTCCACAATCAGGGATTTACATCCTGGACTGACCAGTTTGGACTCCCCCCCTCACTTGGACCCACATAATTTGGGAGTTGCCCAGATGGTGTATGGCCTGGTCCCTCTGGCTGCACATGCATTCTATAGAGCCACTCACAGCAGCAAGACTGAATCCCACTCATATCCAGGCACAGGGACCCAAGTCTTCAGAGACCCAAGGTGAAACGAAAACAGCTAAGGAGTGCTGCATATAAAAGGGCCTCCAGGGGAAAGAAAAAGAGAGAAACCACAGTGGAACTGTTGGCAAGGGGTGATACACTCAATCCAGTATCTTTTTGCTGAACCACCTAAATGCAAAACAGACCTTTCTGGATTCATCCCATTTCTGGATTGACCCCAGCTGTTTCCCAGAGATAGAATACCCTAACAGGGAAGAAACCAGAGGTAGAAAATCTTCACAAAAATGGGAGAGGAGAAAGCTGAACTGCCACAAGACAGGACAGCTCCCAGAACTGATAAATGTAAGGAAAATGGGGCATTGACTGGGGAAAAAAATTAAACAAATCATAGGAGCTGAGGAGAATATTCTGCACAAAAATAAACAAAACAGACCAAGATTGCCGGAAAAGGAACAGAGAAAAGGAAGTTTCCTCTGAGAGGTGAAACAATTGCACAAAAAGAAGCAATCTTAAAAATTGTATTGCATATCCAGTTCAAGAATCAGGTGAAGAAAGCTGAAAAAAACTAAATAGTTAGACAGGGATTACTCTAAAGATCCAGAATAATTTGGACCAATTGACACAATGAAGATCCTTAATACAAAACCAAACAACAGTAAACCCCAAGGCAAAAGGAATAAACTGACCTTCAGAGATAAACACATCCAATATCAGCTATGCAGACATCAGTCAAAGATTACACCCATACTAAGAAAGAGGCAGATATTGCTCAGTCAAGGGAACAAATTAAAACTTCAGAGGAGACAGATAATTTCAAACAACTAATGAAAGAAATTCAAACAAGTCTTCTAAATCAGTTCAAGGAGATGAAGAAAATATGCATAAACAGATAAAGGATTTTAAAAAGATAAGGTGGGACCATAAAGAAGTATTTGAAAGTATAAAAAGGAACATTGAAATTATGTGGATGAAAGGCACAATGGTAGAGATAAAAAATACACTAGAGGCATACAACAGTAGCTTTGAATAGGCAGAAGAAAGAATCAGCAAAGTAGATGACAGGAGAGTAGAAATCATACAGTCAGAAGAACAGATAGAGAAAAAAAAATAAAAAAAATTAAGCAGTGTCTCAGAGATTTGTGCAACAGCACAAAGCTCACAAATATTCCTACCATGGGTGTCCAAGAAGGAGAGGACAAGGGGACAGTGCAAAAAGTATATTTGAGGAAATAATGGCTGAAATTGCTCAACTCTTATCAAAGACAAATGTGCATGTCCAAGAAGCACAACAGACTCCAAACAGAATAAATTATAATACACCTACTCTGTGACACAAATAACTAGAATATCAAATGCCAAAGATAAACAGAGAATTCTGAAATCAGCAAGAGAAAAGCAATTCATTACATACAAGGGATCCTCAATAACACCAAATGCCAATTTCTCACCAGAAATCATGGAGATGAGAAGGCAGTGGTGTGATATATTTAAGGTACCAAAGGAGTAAAACTGCCAGCCCAAAATTCTTTATCTGGCAAAACTGTCATTCAAATATGAGGGAGGGTTCTAAATAGTCTAGAGAAAAACAGAATCTGAGAGAGTTTGTCAACAAAATTATGCCTTATAAGACTTATTAAAGGATATTCTTCAGATTGAAAGGAAAAGAATCGATATAGAGTATTGGAGTAGCGTGAAGAAATGAAGATTATCAGTAAAGGTGACTCAAAGGGTAAATGCAAAACCCAATAGTGCTGTATCCTCAATATACAATGCTACCCTTTAATTCCTGTTAGAGTCAGAATACAATTGAACAAGAAAAAGGCACATTACTTGAAAATGAACATTCAAAATATAAACCGATAAAGAAGGACAAAAACAACACAAAGAGGGGAAATGTAGGGATATGGGAGCAGAGAATGTATAGGCTATTGAAGCTAAATGGGTATCTTTTCAAATCAGTAGATTATAATTGTAGATTGTGTAAAAAAACACACCAAAAAACCCAGGGTAACCACAAAGAAATGATTTTAAAAATATACAGAAATTGTGGGAAGATGGCATCAGACTAATGGGTAGAACTCAATGCTCTCACAAAAACAATGGAGAAAAAGCCAAAAGCTGTCCAAGTGACCTTCTTTTGGGGGTCAGCAGACCAGGACAGTGCTACACAACTTCCAGGAGGGTGAGGGACAGAGAGACAAGCGAAAACAACAAATCTGAGTTAACAAGCCTCTGCTGGGAAGGTCTTCCCTCCCACACCCCAAGATATTAAGCTGGGATAAAAACCCCCAGCTCACTGCAGCTAACTGAGAAGGGAACAGACATCTTCCTCCCTGTCAAATGTTTCAAGGGAAAAGGGAGGGGGTGTCAGGGAGCTTTTTTTCAGTGAATTCAGCCAGCAGAGCCTGTTTTGAATCTCTGCTCTGGAGATTCAACATGGGAGCACAGGAAAGCCTAGACTGAAACACCTCTGTGGAAAGGTGTGCTGAGGAGTGTCATCTGCTGCCCAGTCAGGAAATTGCATGGAAAATAACTGTTCTTGGTTCTATCTATATCCTAACCCTGGGAGAAAATCTGTGCCCCTCAGGTGAGTCCCTGGCCCAATTTTTTTTTCAAAAGCTACCTAGATTATACAAATATCACATAAAAAATATAGGGGTTCACATTTGCCCTGCTCCCCACACCTCCCACATTTTCCCACATTAACAACATCCTTCATTAGTGAGGTACATTCATTGCAATTGATGAACACATTTTGGAGCATTGCCAAGAAGCATGGATTAAAGTTTACATTGTAGTTTACACTCTCTCCCACCCATTTCTGTAGTTTATGGCAAGATTTATAATGGCCTGTATCTGTCATTGCAATGTCATTCAGGACAATTCCCAAGTCCCAAAAATTCCTCTGTATTGCACCTGTTTTTCCCTCTCCCTGCCCTGAGAACCTCCAGTGGCCACTGCCTCCACATAATTTCTCCCATTGCTAGAATCACATTAAGTCTGTAGTAGAATACCAGGAAGTCTACTTTAGTCCGTAGTTCATTTCCAAATCCTGAGAATTCTAGGATGTGATGTTCACTCCACCTCTAACTGAGAGGGGGCTGTGATCCCATAGGGCAGATGGATGAGACTCACTTGTAGTTGAAGACTCTCTTGGTTCTTTGATATGGTAGTTGTCCATCATCAACTCCATGTTAGTTGTCCTTGGTGAAACCAATGAACTGGAGAGTAGGTGTTGCAAAACCATTGAGATTCAGGGCCTAGCTCCTGGCTTTATTTTGATACTTAAGCTGGGCAATTTTAAAGACTTAGAATAAGTTTAATCAAGTATCAAAGAAGAGCTGTGATAAAAAATAGGCAAGAAAGAGAAATTGGCCATCAGAGTAAATTCACCAATACATTCAGATGCCTAAGCATCAGTAAAAAATTACAAGCCACACTAGGAAACAGGAAGAGATGGCCCATCCAAAAGAACTAAACAAATATTCTGAAAAGAAAGATGATTTAAGACAATTAATCAGTGATAATCACACAACTCTCTTGAATCACTTCAAAGAATGAAAGAAAATATGACTAAAGAAATAAAGGATATTAAGAAGACACTGGGTGAGCATAAAGAAAAATTTGAAAGCCTGCAAAGAAAAGTAACATCTTATGGGAATGAAAGGCACAATGGATGAGCTAAAAAATAATCAGAAGCACATGAGGGCAGATTTGAATTGCTCAAAGACAAAATTGGTGATTTTGAAGATAGAACATCTGAACTGGAAAAGACAAGAGAACAGAAAGAGAAAAGAGTGGAAAAAACTGGAACAGAATCTCAGGGAATTGAATGACAATGCGAAACCCACAAATATTGGCATTATCAGTGTCCCAGAAAGGGACAAAAGGGGCAAAAAGACTTTGAGGAAATAATGACTGAAAACTTTTCAACTCTTATAAGACATAAATGTCAATATCCAAGAAGGACAATGCACCCCAAAGAGAACAAATCCAAATAGGCCTAACCTGAGACACCTACTATTCAGAATGTCAAATATCAGAGATAAAGAGAGGATTCTGAAAGCAGCAAGAGAAAAGCAAAGCATAACATACAAGGGAAACTCAGGAAGATTAAGTGCTGACCTCTCATCAGAAACCATGGAAGTGAGAAGAAAGTGGTATGATGTACTTAAGGTCCTGAAAGAGAAAAATTTCCAGACAAGAATTCTGCATCCAGCAAAACTGTCCTTCAGAAATGAGGGTGAGTACGAAGTCTTCACAGACAAACAAAAACTGATAGACTGTGTTACCATAGACCAAAATTACAAGATGTACTAAAGGAATTGCTGAAGCCTGAAGGGAAAAAACAAGGGTGAGAAATTTGGAGAGGAGTGTAGAGATGAAGATTCTTAGGAAATGTAAACTAAAGTAAGTAATGCCTTTACAGTAATAATATTGAATGTTAATGGATTCAACTCCCCAATCAAAAGACATAGACTGGATAAAAAAAATATGAGGCATCTATATATTGTCTACAAGAGACCCACCTCAGACATAAGGGCACAACTGGCTTAAAAGTGAAAGGTTGGAAAAAGGTATTCCATGCAAATAGTAACAAACAAACAAAAAAAGCTGAAATAGTGATACTATTTCTGGACAAAATTGATTTCAAATGCAAAACTATTATAAGGGATGAAGAAGGTCATTATATATTAATAAAAGGGGCACTTCGCCAATAGGAAATAACCATACTAAATATTTATGCAACTAACCTGAGTTCTCCATGATACACAAGGCACACACTGGCAAAACTAAAGGGAGAAATAAATGTCTGTACAATAATAGTTGGAGGCTTCAGTACACCACTTTCAGTATTGGGCAGAACATCTGGACATAGGATAAAGAAACAGAGAACTTGAATAATATAATAAATGAACTAGACCTAACAGATATCATCCCCAAATAGCAGGATATTCTTTTTTTTTCAAGTGTTCATGTTTTCTACTCCAAGATAGACCATATGTTGAGTCACAAGACAAGTCTTAATAAATTAAAAAAAATTGAAATTGTACAAAACACTTTTTCTGATTGTAATGGAACAAAGCTGGAAATCAATTGGTTGGAAAAATGAAAAATTCATAAATATATAGAGATGAAATGACACAGTCTTAAATAATCAGTATGTCAGAGAAGAAATTGCAAGAGAATTCAGCAAATATCTTGAGACAAATGAGAATGAGAACAGAACATATCAAAACCTATGGGACACTGCAAAGGCAGTGCTGAGAGGGAAATTTATAGCCCTCTGCATTAAAAAGAAAGAGTTAAAATTCAAGATCTAACTGCACACCTGAGGGACTAGAAAAAGAACAGCAAACTAATCTCAAACCAAGCCAAAGGAAAGAAATAATAAAGATCAGAGCAGAAATAAACTGAGAAGAAAAAAACAATAGAATCAATGAAACCAAAAGTTGGTTTTTTGAGAAAATTAACAAAATCAACAAATCCTTAGCTAGACCAACAAAGAAAAAAAGGAGAGGATGCAAATAAATAAAATCAGAAATGAGAGGGGGGCATTACCACTGACGCTGCAGAAATAAAAGAGATCATAAGAGGATACTATGAACAACTGTATGCCAAAAAACTAGACAATATAGAGGAGATGGGCAGATTCTTAGAAACACACAAACCACCAGACTGACCCTAGAAGAAATAGAAGACCTCAACAAACCAATCACAAGTGAAAAGAATGAAACAGTCATCAAAAACCTCCTAAAGATGAAAAGTGCAGGACCAATAGCTTCACAGGTGAATCATTCAAAGACGACCTATTACTGATCTTGCTCAAGCTCTTCCAAAAAGTTGAACAGGAAATAGTTCTACCAAACTCATTCTATGAAGCCAATATAACTCTAATACCAAAACCAGATAAAGATGTTATGAAAAACAACATTACAGACCAATATCTCTAGTAAATATAGATGCAAAAATCTTCAACAAAATACTTGCACACAAAATCCAAAAGCAGATTAAAAGAATTATACACCGAGAAAAAAAGATGGCGTCGGCTTAGGAAGGTGACTGCGAGCAGCTCCCAGATCCCAGCAGGGAGTGGACAGGGTGCGGCACAGGTGTCTGTGCTGTGGGTGTGTGGAGTAAGAAGCTTGGGACATCTATCTGGACAGATCGACTGTGTGGACTGAACCATAGAGACTCGTGAGTTTTAAGCCTGCCTGTGGTGCTTAACACAGTCGGCTGACCCCCACCCTTACAGGGGG
>JAQZBX010059222.1:5124-17678 GCA_029593785.1 Cabassous unicinctus | reverse complement strand
AAAAAAAAAAAACTACAATGAAATATCATTTCACACCTATCAGAATGGCCACTATTAAAAAGACAGAGAACTACAAGTGTTGGAGAGGATGTGGAGAGATAGGAACACTTCTTCCTTGTTGGTGGAATGGTACAGCCACTATGGAAGACTGTTTGGCTGTTCCTAAAGAAGATGAATATAGACTTGCCATGTGACCCTGCAATACCACTACTGGGTATATACCCAGAAGAAATGAGAACAGTGACACGAACAGACATCTGCACACCGATGTTCATAGCAACATTATTCACCATTGCCAAAAGTTGGAAACAACCCAGGTGTCCATCAACAAACAAATGGATAAAAAAACTGTGGTCTATTCACACGATGGAATATTATGCAGCTGTAAGAAGAAATGGAAGTCGTAAAGCATATGACAACATGGATGAACCTGGAGGACATTAGGTTGAGCGAAGCAAGCCAGACACAAAAGGACAAATACTGTATGAATGCGTTACTATGAACCAAATATATTGTGTAACATATTGTTTGATTCAAACAAAACTTTATATGTATCCATTACATTTGAGAAATGTATATATTTATTCATCTGTGTTTACTTTTTAGTTTTTAATTGTTTATGTTTTCAATTACTGAATGTACAAAATTAAGTAATAAATAAATAAATAAATCCCTAGGGCCACATGCACATGTCCAAGCAAGACACGTGAAGAAAGATCAGGAAGGCCCCTATGCTTTGGAATGGAGCTACTCATTGTATGGAGAAGCTCTGAAGGAGAGCACTCCCACAGGTCAATCTGAAAAGACTGAGAAAGATGTACTTTTTTTTTTCTTTTTTGCTAACTACTGGCACTCAAGGAAAGCTTCTGTATACCACTAGCTGGATACAAGCTTAAGGAACAGATGTCTCAGAGTCTAAATTCCAGTGATAACATTAAAATAACAAAATTTCCAATTTTCAACAAAAGATTACAAAACATACAAAGAAACAGGAAGTGATGGCCCAGGTTTGGGAGAAGATTAACACACCAGAAATCATTAAAGAGGAGGAGCAGACGTGGGACATACCAGACAAGGACTTTAAACAAATAGCTCTGTAGCATTTTGATATTGTTTATGAATTCCAAAAATAGATATTGGATTATGTTTGTAAACTGGTTTGTTCCTCTGGACACATGAAATTATACTGGATTCGGAGGTTTCACTTTTACTTGATTAAATAAGGAGTCAGACTTTGACTGGGCCACGTAAGTAGGATGTTGCATCCCTGCCCTCTTGGGGGGTGGGAACTCACAGAGAAACCATACCACAGAGAAGAGAGATTTTTGAGCTGGAGCCTGGGAAGTAAACACATGCAGAGCAGCTGAGCCTGGAGAGAAATAAGCCCCCGAAAGAGAGGAACCCAGGAAGCCTGAACCCTTGCAGACATCAGCAGCCATCTTACTCCAACATGTGGCAATAGACTTTGCTGAGGTAAGTAACTTACACTTTATGGCCTAGTAACTGTAAGCTTCTACTCTAAAGAAACACCCTTTATAAAAACCAACAGATTTCTGGTATTTTGCATCAGCACACCATTGGCTGACTAATATATGTTCTGAATATGCTCAAAGAGTTAAAAGGAAATATGGACAAAGAATTAAAGAAAATCGGGAAAATGACTGATGAACACAAAAAGAACATCAACAGAGAGATGGAAATTACAAAAAGGAACCAAACAGAGCTAAAGATTGCAATAACAGAAATTAAAAATTCCCTGTGGGGTTTGTGGCAGTTTAATTTGGAGAATCACAAAAAAGAGAAAGATTATGTGTTTGAACTAATCCAGTCCTGTGGGTGTGAGATCGTTCTGATTGGAGTAAGTCAGTGAGGCATTACTCAGGTTAAGTCTCTACCTTCTTGCTGGGTCGGATATAAACAGAGACAGAGAGAGAGACAGGCACACAGGAAAAGGGAGCTGCCATATTTGATCCTGCAATGATCAGTGAATTAGTGAATTTGAAGACAAAACAACTAAAATATTCTACTCAGAGTAGAAAGAAAAAGAATGAAGAAAAGTAAACAGTCTGAGGAACCTGTAGAACACCATCAAGCGTACCAACATACACATTGTGGCAATCCCAGAAGGAAAAGAGAAAGAGGAGCAGAGAGAATATTCAAAGAAGTAATGGCTGAAAACTACTTAAATTTAACAGAAGAGGGAAGAAGGTGTAGCTCAATGATTGAGCTCCTACTTCGCATGTACAAAGTCCTGGGTTCAATCCCCAGTACCTCCTAAAAAAAAAAAAAAAAATTAATGGAAGACATGAGTATACACATCTAAGATGCTCAGTGAACTTCAAACAAGATAATCCCAAAGAGACCCACTTCACACCATGTATAATGTAATTGTCAAATGCCAAAGATAAAAAGAGAATTCTAAAAGCTGCAAGTGAAGCAACGTGTCACATATAAGAGAGCCTCAATAAGATTAAGTGCTAATTTCTCATTGGCAACCATGGAGGCAAGGTAGCAAAGGGATGACATATTTAAAGTGCTAGAAAGCAAAAAACTGCCAACCTGGAACTCTTTATCTGGAAAATCTGTCTTTCAAAAATGAAGAAAAGATTAAAAATAAGGGAGTTCATCACTACTAGACTGGCCCTACAAGAGATGCTAAAGAGAGTTCTGCAGGTAGAAAGACACTAGACGATAGATCAAAGCCACATGAAGAAATAAGGATTTCCAGTTAAGGGTAAAAGCACAGGTAAATATAAATGCCAGTAATACTGTAATTTTGTTTTGTAATTCCACTTTTTACTTCCTACAGAATCTAAAAGGCAAATGCATAAAACTTAATGCCATGATGTCTAAATCAATTAATTTGGACTCATAATAAGTTACATATAATTTGTGACAAGAACTACATGAAGGTGGGGGGATGGATGGGGTATAGGAACCCAGTTTGTATATATTGTTGAAGTTAAGTTGATATTTAAGAAAAAGAGAATGTTATAGATTTAGGATGTTAAATTTGAGCCCACTGGTAACTACAAAGAAAATATTAGAGGGGAAGCAGATGTGGCTCAAGCGATTGAGCTCCCTGGGTTTTGTTCCCAGAGCATCCTAAAGCTTGAGCTGATGCAACATGATGATGCAACAAGAGACACAAGGAGGAAAAACATAATGAGAGACACAACAAAGCAGGGAGTGGAGGTAGCTCAAGCGATTAGGTTCCTCCTTTGTACATGGGAGGTCCCGGGTTCAGTTCCTCGTGCCTCCTAAAAGGAAGACGAGCACACAATGAACACACAACAAATGCAAACAATGAGAGGGTAGGGAGAAATAAATTAATAAAATAAACTTAAAAAAATATATATATATAGAATACGCAAGCTCCACAGAGACAAACATTAGAGTACAGGTTGCCAGGGATGTGAGGCAGGAGGAATGAGGAGATAATGCAAAGTGGGTGTAGGGTTTTTGTTTGGGAGATGAGTAAGTTTATGTTGTATATATGTTCCCACAATTATTAAAAAAAAAGAAAAGAAAAGAAAGCAACTAAAGAGACAGTGACAATTAAATGCAGTATGTGAACCTGGACAGGATCTATCAAGGGAGGAGAAAAGGCTCAAAGGGACATTGTTGGGACATATACAAAAATTATAATATACACTGCAAGTTTTATACCAATCTCTAATTTCTTTATCTTGATAACTGTACCAAAGTATTTACATAAGTGAGTATCCTTGCTCTTAGGAAAAGTACATGGCAGTATTAAGTGTTCAAGGAACATGATGTATGCATCCTACATTCAAGTGTTCAGAAAATGGATTGATAAATAGACTGATGGATGGAATGATATGGCAAATGTGACAAAAATGTTAAAACTGGTGGATCTCAGTATCTGGGTGGAGTTCTCTGTATAGAGTTTGTATTATTTTTGTAACTGTCCTGTAAGCTTGAAAGTATTTCAAATAAAAAGTGAAAAATAGGTAAATAAAATAAATCTTTAAAAAAAAAGGAACATTCTGCAAATAATTGGCCTGGGCTCAAAAAATGTCAATGTCATAGAAGACAAAAACCGTAGAAAATGGTTCTAGAGTAAATTAAACTGAAGAGACTTGACAACTAAATGCAATGTTGATCTTTGATTGAATCCTGGATATGAAGAACAAAATAACAACAAAAACAAACACCTATAAAGGATATTATTGAGACAGTGGAGGAAACTGGAATATTTACTATGTATTACAAAACATATTTTCTAAGTGTGATAATTGAACTGTGATTATATATGAGAATGTCCTTATTCTTGGGAGATACATAATGAAGAATTCAGGGTTGAATGTCATGATGTCTACAACTAACTCTTGAATAGTGCAACAAAAAAGTAAATAAAAACTTAAAAAATATCTATGTGTATGTGTAAATATATATATAGAGAGAAAGATAGGAGAGTCTAAAAACACTGCAAAATATTAACTGGTGATTATTGCCCTATTCTTATAACTCTTTGGAAAGCTTGAAAATTTTCAAAAATGCATTATGTTTGCAACTTCTTGGAAGGTTTGAATTTTTAAAAATAAGCAATTGTGGAGAAGTCTGAGAAGCAAAGGCCTAAGAAGTAAGACAAAAATATTAGTAAAGTGGAAACATAAAAGTCAAGGGAGCAGAGTTTCAAAATGCTGTGGTCAACAGCTTCAATATGACAGAGAGGCAAATTAAGAATGGACTAAGTAAAGACCACTGAATTGAGTAACTATGAGGTCAGAGGTGATCTAGGGGAGAGAATTTCATTGAAATAGTAAAGTCAGTTAAAATACAGTTTGTGAAATGCACAACTATGTGATTATACCAAATACCACTGACTGCATACTTTGGATAAATTATGTTTTATTAATATGTATCAAGAAAATCGATTTGTTAAAAAAAATACAGTTGGTGAAGAAAAGAAAAAAAGGTGAGAAAAAAGAGATGGTAATATGGAATCGACTTCTCTCAAGAAGCTATGAAGAAACAAAGACGGTGATAGCTATAAAGGAGACCTTGAGTGAAGTAAGGGTCTGTTTTGCTAAATATGGTAGAGACTTGAACATATTTGAATAAAGAAAGAAGCCAATGTGAATATTCTCACTGTCCTGATTTTGTGATAATCAGGGTAAGCTAAACATTCGCTATATTAGAAACCATGCATGTGTCCCCAGACCTAGTTTTTCTCTCTAGGTCTGGTTTTTAGAATGCTGGTGATAAACTAAGCCTGATTTATTATATGATCATCCTGTATGGGAAAAGACTGTAACTTTGGGTATCTTTGGTCAACCTTAAGAGATATAGGAGGGGGACGGATGTGGCTCGGGTGGTTGGGCATCCATCTCCCTTATGGAGGGAACTGGGGTTCGATCCCCGGGACCTCCAGGTGAAAATGAAAAAAGAAAAATATAGAATGCGTGTGGGCCACCAGGCCCTGTGTGCAGGTGAGCTGCCAGGCCCCGCAAGCCATGCAGCAAGATGATGATGTAACAGGAGAGTGACACAAGGGAGAGCCAAGACGAGATGCACCGAAAAACCAGGAACTAAGGTGGTGCAGGCAGTAGGATGCCTCTCTCCCACATCAGAGGTTCTGAGGATCGAATCCCAGTGAAGACAGGAGGAGAAGGATGAGAAGAGAGGGCAGGAAACAGACACACAGAGTTGCCCAGCGAATGGACACAAAAACAGCAAAAATGGGGGGGCGGGGGTAAAAATGGATAAAAGTAAATAAATGACTAAATCCTTTAAAAAATGTATAGGGGAGGAAGATACGGACTATAGTTAGTAGCAATACTTTGACGATGCTCTTTCATGATTTAACAGATGTTTAACAACAATACAGGGTGTTTGTGGGGGGGGTGATGTGTGGGAACCCTGCATGATGGTATGCATGTTTGTTTTGTAAGTTCACGATGTTTACTGAACACTTATAGTTTGTGTATGTTCATGTATGAATGATATACTTCAATAAATTGTTTTAAAAAAAGAAGCCATGGGGAGCGGGTACAGCTCAGTGGTTGAGCACCTGCTTTCCATGTACAAGGTCCTGGGTTCAATCTCCTGTACCTCCTAAAAAAAAAAAAGGAAAAAAGAAGCCAGGATAAAGGATGGAAAAAGAGAGAGACAATAAGTGACAGAGCAAAGTACCTAAATAGGTAGAAAGAGGTGGGATCCAAAGCATTAAGAAAAGGATTAGCTTTGGAAAGGAGGAATACATCTTCTACTAAGGAGAGACAGAAATAAAGACATGTGAAAATGTAGATTAATATAGGATTGGGGGTAAGGATCTGAATAGGAAGTAGAAGACAAACATATCTGACAGCCTCAAATTTCCATGTCAAATAGAAAGAGAGGTAGTCTGCTAAAAGGAGTAAAAAGACTGACAGTAAAGGCTCTAAACGATTTATAGAATGGAAGGAGTTGTCCAACAGAAAACTTACTGGTGAGCAGTGAGGGCCCAAATGAGGTTGGGGATCATGAATTTGTCCTGGCAGCAATCTACAGGTTTGAGTGATTTCTGCTAGTAATGCTTAGTAGCACAGATACAGGTATAAAGGAGTATTGACTACTGAATTGATTCAGATAGAGACTTTTCTGAACAGAAGGTCAATAGGCTAAGAAGTGACTAAAGTGCCAGATCATGTTGATTAGGCTAGATTCAGAATAAAGTAAAATAAGAAGGGGGCTAAGAATTTGAGAAAAAAATGGAGAGGTCAAAGGACTAAAGGGGGGGCACGGATGTGGCTCAAATGGTTGGGCATCCGTCTCCCATATGGAGGGACCTGGGTTTGATCCCCGGGACCTCCCAGTAAAATAAAGAAAAATATAGAAGGTGCGTGGGCCATCACGTGTGGGTGTGTCATCAGGCCCTGCGAGCGGGTGCGCTGCCAGGCCCTGTGCATGGGTGCGCCGCACACAGCAAGACGATGACGTAGCAGGAGAGTGCCATAGCAGGGAAGTGATGCAGGGGAGAGCCAAGACGAGACATGTTGAAAAAAAAACAGAAACTGAGGTGGCGCAGGTGGCAGAATGCCTCTCTCCCGCATGGGAGGTTCCCAGGATGGAATCTCGGTGAAGACAGGAGGAGAAGGATAAGAAGAGAGGGCAGGAAATGGACATGGAGAATTGCCCAGTGAATGGACACAGAAACAGCAGAAACGGGGTGGGGGGGCGAGGCTAGGCTTAAAAACAGATAAAAAATAAATAAATAAATCTTTAAAAAAAAAAAAAAAAAAGGACTAAAGGCCCAGGGTAAAAGACAGGGCATCATGGGAAGAAAGAAGTAAGAAGAACTTTTTATAAAGCCCAACATTTTAGAGGTGGAGGACAGAGCCATAAAAACTGGTGAAGGAAGAGAAATGGAAATAGAAGCTGATGAAGTTGAAAGGCTATGCTATCAATTACCCATTCAACATAAAGACAGTAAAAATAAAAATAAAAAAATAAAATAAATAAAGACAGTGAAGACACCCAGGATAACAAGACCTGAGAGTGAGAGAAAAAGACTGAACTAGGTATTCAAGTCTTTGTAAATTTGAAATAAAAATCAGGAGATGGTAGATAAAGGTGACAGTGGTATAGGCTTAAACCTCAAAGGAGAAAGGGGTCTAAAGCTCAAAGTGTCTTTAGATAAGTAATTATAAGAATAAACTGCGAAATGGATGTGGCTCAAGCGACTGGGCTCCTGTCTACCTAATAGGAGGTCCAGGTTTCGATTCCTGGGGCCTCCTGGTGAAAGGGAAGCTGGCCCACGCGGAGTGCTGGCCCGTGCAGGAGAGCTGGCCCGTGCAGGAGTGCTGACCCATGCAGAAAGCTGGCACAGAAAGATGATGCAACAAAAAGAGACACAGAGGAGAGACAATAAGAGATGCAGCAGACCTGGGAGCTGAGGTGGTGCAAGAGATTGAGCACCTCTCTCCCACTCTGGAAGGTCCCAGGATCGGTTCCCAGTGCTGTCTAAAGAGAAGACAAGCAGACACAGAAGAACACACAGAGCGCAGACAGTGAGCGCAAAACAATAGGGGAGGGCAGGGGGCAATAAATAAATCTTAAAAAAAAAAAAATGAATAAACTTATCAGTCCTTCTCTTGGATTATGCAGAAAGCAACAAGTGGGGTAGAAACTACATTTGTCTCAGACGTATATAATGCCTGGCATATGGTAGTTCTCAACTGGTTCAATGAAAGAAGTGACAGAAGAAGTATGGCCAATCTATGACCCACAAGTCTTTGGCCAAGGCTTATAAAATATAGAATGGGTGAATTACTGCAATGGGCAGTAGTAATTTGCATCCAGAATATTTTTTTTGTTGGTAGGGTAGGGAAAAAGTTGTTGGGGATAATTTTTCCCCCAACTTTGCACCATTAGCAAATACCCAAATGGGACCATTTCTGTAAGAAGTAAATAGTCCCAAGAGAATTGATAGACTACAGACTCAAAGCCCAGATGCAATCAAACTATGTGAGTTAAAGGAACACCTGGTTCTACTCTGACTTCATCTTTAAGGCTGAGAAAAGATAAACTTGTATCCTTTTCTCAGTGCAGGGGAATGGAGGGTGGGGGGAGGCTGGTACTCTGACTCCAGGATAATAGTCAGGAAGAAATTCAAAGGGAATATGAAGTCGATCATCTTACTTAAGGAATTAAAACTCTGGACTTAAATGTAGCTTTGCAACTTCCTCACTTTTGTGATTTTTGCTGTGTGCGTGTTTGCAGGGATGGCAAGGAAGGAATGAGACAGTATGTGATTTTCTCACTAGATTTAAAGAAAGACCAACCCTGAGAATGGGAAGGAGTGGTAACCAAGCAAAAGGAGAGGCAAGCAGATTACATCTTGGATGCCTGGGCCCAAAAAAGAGGCCTTACTCTTAGAAATAATTAAGTCAATGGATTTCCCAATATCTCACCCCCACTCACTATCAGTGGGGAAAAAGCTAACAACCTCTTCTTTTCATTAAATATCCCTATCCTGGAAACATATTTCACTTACAGTATAATTATGACTAATATGTTCTGTCTTTATTATCAGAAGTGAATAAGCAACATATCAAAAGGAATGGATTACTTAAGAATCCTGAACAGTAAGTACTTCTTTTAACATTTCTAGAACAAAGATTATTATACTGTCTCCAATTCCATATCTGTTATACCAAAAAAAAATTGTTAATTCCAAAAGATTCCAATGGGAAAGCCAGAAAGCAGATATTAATTCTGACTTGATGACAAAGAAAGGGATACTCAGAATACCTAACTGGCTTACTTAAGACCATCACCAATAAAGTTCTGCTCATAATATTTGCTCCTTGCCTTTTAGAAGGGGAGGTGACTGCCAAAGTGACAATCAGGACAAAGATAAAAAACAAAGTATTACAAACTCTATAATTTTTTTTTAAGTTATTTTGTTAATCTTCTAATATAGTATTCTACTGGAACTTTTGTTTCAAAACAGTGGAATCTTTTCAGAAATTCATCCCAAACAACATGAACATGAAACTTAACACACACAATGACCTTCAATAAAAATAAGAAACACATATAACCCCATACCTCAAAAAATGAGGACAGAACAGGGATAAAGCAAAGGTATATGACTTAGTAGAATGGGGTAAGATCAAGCAAATGACTACAAAGGGGGATGACACAAAACAAGTTCATTATATCTAAACCATAAAAGGATTAAAAAATTAGAGGTAATAAAAGAAAAAAAATTAGAGGCATTAGGGACTGAAAAAGCAGAAGGTAGTAGGCTAAAGATAGGGAGATATCTGAGAGTGTGTCTAAGGAAAAGATAGACCAATAAGGTTCCCATCCCTATACTAACCAGTCACAGAATTACCCCTAGAAGAGATTTACCCCCCAGAAAAAGAGTAAAGAATCAAATAAAGTATGAAGTGCTAAAGTAAAAACTACTTAGAGTAGGGAAATCCTTAAGTAAGATCTCCTCTTTCGCACAAAGCTCCAGAATTTTAGCAGGTAGCTGACATCACGTTGCCGTTTTCCAAATGACCCACTCCAGAAAAAAAATGTATAGACACTGGTATTTGGAAGTCTGTGTCATTTGCAAGCTAACCATCTGACTGCCCTACAGAGAAGCCTACACATATAGAACTTCTGATCTGCTTTTCAAACTTCTACTCTTAAATAGAAACAATCAACCAATGATCACCAGACACCTAAAGAAAGCCTCTAACGTGAGAGAGAAACTAAAACAAAGAAAATAAGAACTCAGAAAAAAGATGCCATGCATGGTATAAAAGAACATTTCAAAGAATTATAATAAAAACCCTCAGAGAAATAACAGAAGACACTGAACTCATAAAACAGGCTGCTATAAAAAGAGAAAACAACAGAAAGAGCTCTAGGAAACCACAATTATGAAAACTAAAATGAGTAAGAGGATTTGAAAATAAATTTCTAGAAAAATTTCAGAAAGTAAACAAAAAGGCAAAGAAATGGATAATAAGAGGGAAAAGACAAGAAAATTATCAGTCCAGGAGGTCCAACTTCTAACTAGTTACAATTCCAAGAAGAAAAAACAGTGGGGATATTAGATAGCACATGTGAAAACAGAATAAAAATTTTTAAAAATCCATGGAACTACACTACACAAACAGTGTACCTTAAGTTAAACCATGGACTATAGCTAATAGTACAATTATAAAAATGTGCTATATAAATTATAACAAATGTTCTACACCAATGCAAGATGCTAATAATACGGTGGTATATGGGAATCCCCTATTTCATGCATGATTTTTCTGTAAACAGATAAATTCTCTAATACAGGGAAAAAAAGAAAGAAAAAGTGGGGAAGAAATTATCAAAGAAATCATACAAGAAAATTTCCCATAACTGAAGGGCTAAAACCTGAATACTGAAAGAGTAAAAATAAATGAAACAATAAGAATCAGGGGGAACTGTGGTCTATTCACACGATGGACTATTATGCAGCTATAAGAAGAAATGAAGTTGTAAAGCATATGGCAACATGTATGAACCTGGAGGACATTATGTTGAGTGAAGCAAGCCAGACACAAAAGGACAAATACTGTATGAATGCGTTACTATGAACCAAATATATTGTGTAACATATTGTTTGATTCCAAAAAAATTTATATGTATCCATTACATTTAATTGAGAAATGTATATATTTATTCATCTGTGTTTTAGTTTTTAATTGTTTATATTTTCAATTATTAAATGTACAAAATAAAGTTAAAAAAAAAAAAAGGATCCGGGGAACGGATGTAGCTCAAGCAGTTGAGCTCCTACCTCTTACATGGGACATCCCGGGTTCAGTTCCCTGTGCTTCTTCAAAGAACAAAAACAAAACAACAAGCAAAACAAATGATAAAACCAACTCAGTGAAGCCAATGTGGCTCAGTGGTTGAGCACCGGCTTCCCACATACAAGGTCCCAGGTTAAATGCCCGGCTCCCGGTACCTCAAAAAATATATATATACATATATATATATAATTCCAAACTTTGATTAACTTAAATGCATTTTTTAATTAAATGCATTGAAGAATCAAAGCAGGGTGATCACTATAAAAATTTAGAATATCAGGAATAAAGATCTTTAATATTTTCAGAAAAAACAGGTCATGTGTAAAGGATTAGGAATCAGAATGACAAGGAACTTCTAAACAGAAACACTCAAAGCTTAAAGGAAATGAAGCAAAATCCTGGATGAAAATTATTTTCAAATTCAAAACCTATCACTAAACAATAAAACAATTATAAAGGTATAATAAAGAAAATTTCAAATACGTAATTTTCAAAAAACATTAACCTTTATGAATCCTTTCTTAGGAAGCCACTTGTAGATGATCAGCAAAACAAAAGAACAAGGGTGTAAACTTTACAAAGGAATATAAGGGATCCAAGAAACAAAGGATCCAACACTGAAGGAGCCAAGAGGAGTCCAAGGATTATGGTGAAGGGATATTCCAGGAATGACAGCATTTCAGCATGCCTAGAGAGATAACAGTTCAGTTGGGAATGGGGTGATAAAAGGCTGCTAAAGGGATGCCTCTAAAAAAATAATGGAACTGACAGGTTATCTAATAAGTTTAACCACAAAGCACTGGACTGGAAGGTGCTTTAAAGAGTTATTGGAAGGTGTGGGAAGACAACAGTAGATTCAAAGAAAACTAAGCAAAAAGAGAATTGGGAGAAGGGAGGGAGGAGTAAAAGAGATTAAATTCCTTAACTACCATAATAGGAACTCAATATATAATTCTGAAACTGCTAAATTAAGAAACAGCAGTATACACTTATTAATCAGAATTATGAAGACCAGAACAAAGAGCTAAAGGAGGGAGAAGATGTGGTTCAAGTGGTTGAGTGCCTGCTTCCCACATGGGAGGTCCCAGGTTCAGTTCCTGGTGCCTCTTAAAAATAAATAAAAAACAAGCAAACAAACAAACAAAAACCAATTCAGGAGAGCTGATGTGGCTCAGTGGTTGAGCATCAGCTTCCCACATAGGAGGTCTCAGGTTCAATCTCCATCCCCCGGACCTCAAAAAAAAAAAAAAAAAA
>JAQZBX010059221.1:0-17575 GCA_029593785.1 Cabassous unicinctus | reverse complement strand
AAAAAAAGAAAATGTAATAGACAATTGTGTAGGGAAATGGTTATTGGAAGAATGCTATATATTCATTAAATATTGGATAGTATTACATTAATACATAGATTTATGGTTTTAGGGAGAATAAATATCAATTGATATCTATGCCTTAAAGTTGGTTTTTAAATGAAGAGGTGAATATCGGTGATAGGTATTTATAGGATTGTTTTATGTGACAGAAATTTGCACCTTTTAGGTAATCAATATTGATGTAAATAGAACCAATAATATTCAGGAGTCATGCTCATTTTCAACTCAAGTTTTTAGCAGTAACTTCAAGGAAATGAATAAATGTTAATGAATATTAGATTACTTTGTTGAAGAAATTTTAACACTCTGAATGAAGGTTACTCTAACTATATATTGTTAGTTGTTTATAGTAGAAGCTAATATATTCCAAATCAGATTTAGAATCCTTTTAGTAATTATAAAAATAGTTAAATTTAAATGCCAAGGGCTACTAGAGTTTTTCATGTTTCTCTCTCTGATTGTGGGTTTGAGAGCCAACATATGAGAACTTCTTCATAACATCCTATCATTCTACCATGAGAACAAGTACCATCCCATGTGCAGGCTGTTCCAATATCCTGGGTAGAGAATGTGTGCACTGACTGTGGATCAAAATTATAGCCAACACAAAATGGACATGTGTCATAAATAGGAAATCTTTGTTGCTCTCAGCACAGTTTTTCTTCTTACTGTAATGTAAACTAGTCTTAGTTTGCTAATATCAAATGATTTTCCAGAGAAGCTGTAGAAATTATACACACAAAGAAATAATTTTTCCACATCTCTTTGTTCCACAACATCACCACTAATTGGTGAATCCTGATATATTTTTTCCAAACTGTTGAATAAGTGGTAGAATCAGGTGTATACACTGTTTATTTTACTCATATCAATGATGCAGAATATAATGTAATGTGTAAATCAAGATATCTGTGCATTCTTTTCTTAAAAATTCCTGTCTAAGCCTGAGAAGTTACACATGTTTTTAAGTGATTTATATTTAATTCTGTGACCTTTTGTTGGTTCTTGAAAAAAGAAATGTTCATTTATCACAATCAAATTCACAAATATGTTTCCATGGTGCATATTTTTGTGTCTTTTCCTCCTTCTCCATCTACGCTTCTTCCTCATTCTCTCCTCTGGCTTCCTCTCATCCTCCTCCTCCTTCTAAAACATTCCTTCAAACTTCTAAAGATATATTCAAAATTATTTTAACAGTGATTTCCTCATTTCATTATTTAATTGACTTAGAGTTGGTTTTGAGTAGGTTGAGTAGAGAAATGTTATTCCCACTGCAATTCCTTGCTGCATCTGTCATCTGAGTGTTCATATCCATACCCTCTATTCTGTTGCATCTGCAATTGTCATATTTTACTTTTTGCAACAATGTTTACTTTTTATTATTTTTTAGAAAGACCTGATATCTATTTAGGAATTCCATTTAACTTTTTATTCCTTAAGAGTGTTTATTCTATTTGGATTTCATGTCAATTTATGGCCACCTTGTCAATTTCTATGGTAGAAAATCTGTAGGGATTTTTCTTTAATTGTCATTCAACCTATGAATATAATTGACCTTGTTATAATATTGAGTCTTCCAATCCATATATATGGTCTACCTCTCCCTAATTCAGTTACTTAAGAGCCCTCAATGAAACATTTATTTTTTCCACAAGATCTGGCAAATCTCTGTTACTATATATTTCACTCTATTGTGAATTTTTTTAAAATTCTTTTTCTTTATTTTGTTTCTTTTCTATATTTTTTTCATATTTCTTTATTGGCATGTACAATCCAATTGCCTTCTCAAACATGATTCAAATAAGATTCTTACTAATTTGCACAGGTTTTTTTTAACTTTCTCAATCAAAATTATATGTGTTGCTAATGAAAGTGTTATTTCTTCATTTCTATTCAGATATGTTTTATTTCCCTTTTCTTAATCCACTATGCTTCCTAAAGAAGTTGGTGAGAATTGTCTTATTTGTCTGTTCCCCTATGAAGGGATGCTGCTATCATACATATTTTAAATTTTATGATGCTTGAGCAAAGAAAATTTCCTTTTAACAGCTACTTTTTCTATTAGTCAGGACATTACTTTCTAAATATTCTATAACAGTTTTTGTCATGAATTCATATTTTAGCAATAGAATTCTTTTCTGAAAACAAGGCATGATCCTATGAAGTTTCTTCCTTAAACTCTCTTGTCGTCATGAATTGCTATTTTCATTTTTCTAATATTGAACCACATGTTTTTGTAGAAAAATACAACTTGGTAATTGTATATATATATATCTCATATATTTGTGTTTTACATAGCTCTGAATTTCTTGTAGAACTTTTACATAATCATTAATTTATTTTTAAAATACTGAATTTTTTGAAATAAATATCCTATTCTATCATTTCTATTTTTCCAGCAGTCTTCCAACGAGAGTTTCATATACAACTTTTCCAATTAGGACAGTGCATTAGTTTGCCAAATTGTTGCTGATGCAAAGTACGAGAATGCATTGGCTTTCATAAAGGGAATTTATTTGGGGTATGTGGCAGTTAGGAAATATTTATGAATTTCAAAAGCAGATATTATGTTTGTAAGCTGGTCTTTTCCTCTGGACATGATACTCTTTGATTCTATTAGATTCAACTGAGATGCCTTTGATTAAATTATGTTAAAATTAGGGCTCTGTTTCAACCACATCTTTAAGGTGATGCAGTTTGAGACCCTGCCCCCTTTGTGGACTATATAAATGGGCACTGAATCAAAAAGACACACAGAGGTATAGAGAGAGCTCCATAGACATGGAAGAGGAGAGAACTTGATCCTGTGGTCCAGTAAAGAGAGATTAGCCATTCATCTGATAGTTTACACCTGACGTTTTGCAGAGACCAGAGCAGCAGATCCTGGAAAGAAAAGAGCCTCCAACCTACAGCTGAGATCAGAATAATATGGGCCCATGGAGCCTCAAGAGGAAAGAGGAATTCTGAACCCCTGCTGATTTTGCCAACCCTCTTGCTTCAACATTTGGCAAATGACTTTGGGTGAGAAAGTATCTCTTATGGTACCTTGAGTTGATTTCTTAGGGCCTTGTAACTGTAAATTTTTACCCCAAATAAATACCTTTTATAAAAGCCAACAGATTCCTGGTACTTTGTATCAGCACTCTTTTGCTGACTAATACAGGGTAAAAGCTTAAAGTTCCAAGGCCATGAAAAGTCCACACTGAAACACCATTATATGCTTTCTCAGCAAAGTCAGCTGTCATGTGTTGAAGTAAAATAGCCACTCATCTCTGCTGAGGTTTGAGCTCAGCTGAGAGCAACCAGGCTTAGGGCTTGTTTCTTTCCAGGTCTTCTATATCATTCTTGGCTGTTCCACTTTCTTTGTGAGGTCAGCTGTAAGATATCAGGCATACAGTAAACCTTGTTTCCTCTTGAGTTGCTTTGTGGGGCCCACCTATTGGGTCTTTGAGCTTAAGTCATCTTCTAGTTCTTTCTCACATGCCAGGATCAAATATGGCAGCTTCCTTTACCTCTGCCTGTCTCTCTCTGGGTTTCAATTTTTATTGTCCCAGCAAGAGGGTGGAGTCTCAGCCTGAGTCAAGCTTCACGGACATAGTCCAATTAAAAGCCCTAAAGTTATGTTATCAAGTAAGCTAATCAAAGGGCCCTCAACTGAATTTAATGTGATCAAATGTTATCACACCCACAGGAATAGACCAGTTTAAAAACACAATCATTCTCTTTCTGTGATCCATAAAATAATCTCAAACTGCCACAGCCTTTTGAATGATATGATTTCTGTTTGTATCTCATACTGGTTCCTCACTTCAATTGTCCTTTGATGTGGATCTCTCATAGTTGCTTCATTTATGTTGTGTCCTAAGACAGGGCCTGTAGGAATTCAGGAATGTAATACATGACATTTATGATTTTTCTTCCACATATTTGATTAATATTCATCTGGTTAAGATTAAGAATGTATTTTTAAAATTTTCTGTTTTCCAATTTAACTGAAAAAAAAAACATATCTTTCATACAAATATAAAGCTCATATTCATTTGTAATAATCATTGCCCACTTCATGTTTTCTCATACCTACCAGATATTGGCAATCCTAATTTGGATTTCTTTGTCAGGTCTATATTATATTTTCTAAATAGTAACATTTTTTCCTTTAGTTCTGAAAATTATCTCCACAATAATTTCTTCTCCTGCATTTGAATTTTTTCAAACATGTTTGTAAAGTCTGAGAAATTTTTGTTTTCTTTAAAATACCTCCTTTGTCTTTGCACTTTGAATACACTTCTTCCTTCTTTTCTTCATTTATATATTCTTCATGCATATTGAATTAAGGTACTTTTAATAGTCTCATTTCTGTGAAAATTATTTTATCATTACTTTGTGTGACAGTGTAGGTGTGTTTAAATTTGTGCATATATCATTAATGTAGTGACCATAAATGGTGTTTTTTTGTATAGGAAAGAATTGTTTTTTGCTATGGGTTTCCCATGATTTGGGGTTTTATAAGAAAATCATGACTGAAGAAATGTTACACTGAAACCTATAAAATGGCAAAAATGCCTTAAGGTAAATTGTTGAGATAGCATCTGAAAGTTCCAAAAAATTCTAAGTGAGAAAGAATCTTAAATACCTACTCAAAATAACCCTCAGTATTTTATTTTTATTTCTACTTTCTTTAGGTCAGTATCTAGTGCTCTTGGATTGTGAATGCATGCCTGATGCCACATACAGATATGAGGAGTTGTCCTCTGAAAGATTTTTCCATGATTCTGTATTCATGTTTTGAGTCATCTCAGTCTATGTTTTCTGCCTAATATCACATATATATTTTTTGTCCCCCCTCTTATTTTGTACCTGAGCTGTTTTGTTCATTATTATATATGATTATTAGTATAGTATTACATTAAGCTAGAAAATAATGCATCTATTACTAAATATAACCACATATATGGAGAAAAACACAAACACTACAAGATAAAATAGAGAGAGGTGATATATTGATAGAAAGATAGATAGGTAGGTAGATATACATGTAAATATGAAAGATATATTAAGGGTTATATTTTGGCAGTTAACTTTATACACTTTAAATATTTGGCCTTAAACTGAGCATGGATTCAAATTTTATTATCCTAAATGAATGTAATTATTATTTTAAAATCAGTAATACAGCAAATAACAAAGAAGGATAAATGATAAACAGATAACACATAGGCAGGGAGAAAAGCTAACAAAGTATATGCTATTTTAAGACATAGGTTTTAATAGTCCACATTCAAATGAGGAATGCTACTTTAATGGGGATCTCAGTGTTGGCTCTATTTTGTGTCATTAACCTGCAGTTGAGTCTCAATTCTATAACTTTATTACTTGGTACATATATTTTGTAGGAAGGTGAATACAAGGAGAAAAATTTGAATTGAATTATCTACATCAAAACAATCAATATTCTCTTTCAGGGCCTCAGGATCCTGTACCTTGAAGTTCTCTCAAAAAAATAGGCACCTAGTAAAGTCTCACTCATTGTCCTCTCCATATGATATCATTCTTTACTTTTAGCTAAAAGTCTCCTGACATCTTTCAAAATAATTTTAAAATATGGAAAATATTTTTTTCTGAAAAATGAGTAAATTACACAAATGCCTAGATTTGAAAAATTAGGACACAGGCACATAGCTTGTTATCATGTAAGTAAAAAGCAAAAGGTAATACAGAAAATATCTGGATATTTAATTAAGATATATTTATATTTAAGAACATATATCAAATATGAGTTAAAATTCATTCCATTATCTTTCATAAACTTTTAATCCAGATAATCCTGCTGGGATGTTCACAATATCTGTGGAACATTCTGCATAGGGCAGTTTTAATCTCACTGTTCCGCAGACTATAGATGATGGGGTTTATGAATGGGGGCACCATGGTGTAGAAGATGGCCATGAGAAGATTACTGAGAGATGCATTATTTTCAACAGGACCAAATGCAACAATTAAGCAAGAAACTAAAAAGAAAATGAGAATTGCCAACTGGGGGGTACAGGTGGACAGGGCTTTCTTACGGGCTTCCACAGAATGCATCCTAAGCACTGTTGAAAATATATCACTATAGGACTTAAGCAAAAAAGCAGAAAATACTGCAAGAATACAAGTACTCAGAGCTAAGGCCACAAACTCAGAAAACTTAACATCTGAAGAGGAGATCCTCAAAATTTGAGGCACATCACAGAAATATTGATGGATCACATTGGTCTCTGTGAAGGGAAGCCTGAACATGATGCCTGTGTGGATAGCAGAATACACCAACCCAATTGCCCAGGAACCACCAGCTGCCTGCATGCACAGAAATGGGGTGATGATAAGCCCATAGTGCAGAGGGTGGCAAATGGCTACATAGCGATCATAGGACATTACCACAAGGAGGACTAACTCTGTGAATATAAAGAAAGTAAACAGGAAAATCTGAGCAGCACATGCTGGGAGAGAAATCAATTTACTGCCTGTCAGAGAATTCACAACTATTTGGGGAACAGTAACCGAAATGCAACAAAGGTCTATAAGGGATAAATTGCCTAGAAAGAAGTACATTGGGAAGTGCAATTTTGTGTCTGTCACAATGACAGCAACAGTTAGAAGATTCCCTGCCAAAGCTCCCATATAAATTACTAAAAACAGCAGACCTTGCAGGATTTGGAGCTCTCGTGAAGTTGAGATATCCATGAGGAGGAATTCAGTAAATAGAGTGAGATTCTCCATTTCTCATAAATATTATGCCATTTCCCTGTATTCAAAATATAAAGTAAGAATATACTATAATAAAATGGAGATAATCTACATAACTAACAAACAAACTTCCACCATTGGCATCCATATATGTCTTCTCCTGAGAAAAGTCAATATTTTGAAATCAATGAATTCACATTTCCCTTTTCACTTTCTTTTCTAACTCTGCTCTTATATGTTAATTTCAACATTTATGGGAATATTTAATCCAAAATATCAATTTATTTAAAATGAAATCAAAGCCTTTGTTATGAGTCCTATTTACAGTATTCTAGTAAACTATCTTTTCAGATTCTGCTGGGAGACATCCGGTAATTATTTTCCCATTTTATTTATTAACAAATTTTAATTCCAGATATACGCTGTGTAAGAAAGCCTCTGCAGCAGCCCTTTTGTTTGAGCACTGAACATCTGTACTCTTCATGTACCAGGGGGCTAGGATGATTGCTGAGATCACTGAGTCTTGGGCCAGTTGACTAAAAATTGGCTTCTGTAACACAGGGAAGGAATGAATGGTTTTGAGATTCTTCTCAAATGGATTTAATCCAAAATACAACAGATGGATTATACCTCATCACTCCTTCTTGCTTCATTTGAGCCTTTTCATCTTTTGAGTACTTTCTGTAACTCTTTGCAGCAATGTCCCCACAAAATAGAATCTCTTGAGATCTAATTTTCCAATTTTTCATTACAGTTTATACTAGTACAATGGTATATATACACTGTCTCTCTAATTTACCTTCTCACCTGCACCCAGTACCTCAGAAAAACACCCCACCTGATATTACTCTTCCTCAATGCATCTTTCCATCAATAAGGCATGAATTCCAATATTTGTTGAAGAGCTAATCTTCTTTCCAGATTGATTGCCCCATGTTTTTCTAGATTTTGGAGAAATCTGCTTATTCTAAATAACTATAGTAATCATGACTATATTTCTTGAGTTTGTCTTGAAGCAGAACAAATCATAAAGAAATCCTATTCCAGTCTTAATTATACTTTGAATTCTTATACAAATTGAGTTGAGGGATGTCAATTGAAAATTATTTAATTTTATATTTGGAAAAACTAAATGGAGGCAAATAACTATAAAATATTACAAATATAAATTAAAATACATAAATTTATATATTTATGCAATTTATAATCATATGTTTTCTTTTTACATTTCATCCATGTGTAATTAGTAAGTAGCATACAATTATTATGTGGGTAATAATTTTAATGGTGTTGATTTAGTCTCATTGATTGTATTTATATGAATTCATAGGATTTTAATGAAATATTTATGAAAATTATCTTACTATAATAATCATTTCCAATATGCATATTTCTTCTTTCCTCAATTTTGTGAGGAAGATAAATTTTTTTAGCAAATATTTTATTAAATAGCAAAAACAATACTATGTAATTAATTTGATATTATTTTCCTAATGGCTAGTTATTAGACATAACCCAAATTTCAGGTGACCTTTTAAATTCCTTTATCACACCACACATGCTTATTGATCATTAGAAGTCTCATTCATATCCTCCCTCTCTTCAGATTGCATCTTTCCACTTGGTCTGCATAATTCTCAAGTTTCCCTAGGCTAAGTTTACCATACATCTTCTATTTCAGAGTGATCATGATAGCCTTGGGCATAAGAGGGAGAGAAAGAGTCCATGTTTATCCTCGCTTCTTATTACCTCAGGGATATTTAGAAAATGTTTACTTCACAATTTTTAAATGTGGATAAAATGAGTGGGATACCTATTGCTCATCAATTGTTAAACACATGAAATACAAGAGAATAATAAAAAACTATATAGAACATATGTAGTGCTTAATATCCTGTAAATAAATATAAGAAATTGTTCATAGTTAAAACGTCACTGGATATCTGTGCAAATTCATTCATATTTGAAGGACTATTATGCTGATAAGGATTGATTTCTATGAAATGCTATGATAACACACTGTTGTATCTGAATTTCTTAGCTATCCTTTACAACCTATTTCAAGTAATATTTAATACATAGTGTTTGTACTACTTCAATTTCTTGGTAATTTCTGTATCATTATATTTTGGTATTTGGAATATAACCTATGTATCACATATATATTATCAAGTACCATTTTAAAAACTAGTCAACTTTAATAAAACCAGAAGTAGAAATTTTCACGTTCTCTATGAGTATCAATTTATAATTTGGTGTAGAAATAATTAAGTATGTTAATGATACTGGACTTATCAGAGCTATGTAAGTACATTTCAAATTAACCACTTAAAGAAACTCTTTAATTAATGCATACAGATATACCTGAGAAATGAGGAAACATTTTTATCTTCCATTATATGAATATTTCTTTTCCATATTTGCAGGGGCTTTACAAATTCTGTGATCTTGCTTCATTATTTCTGAATATATTTCAAGGAGTCCCTTCTCCAGGAAATTAATGTTTACCCATATCATTGAAAAAATTGTACTTCTAGATTCTTTATATATTTAGGATGAACACATAAGTGTCATAACTCTCGGGGGACTGGTGATTTCACTATATAGAGGAGCCAGTTTTCTTTCAACTGATTGATAGGAATTTTTCCCTATTCTCTTGAGATTAGTTAAATTTATAATAGTACTTATTAGCAAAATTCTTTGTTGTTAAACTTAACAACAGAGGAGTATTCCAAATATTTCATAGTTAGTGGTGATCACTATTTTCAATTCTATGTCACATCATGAATATAATTATTATTACAATATATCCATAAAATCATGCAGTGCCAATAAATCTAAATTTTAAGGGTTTGGAATACTATTATGGCATCAACAAGTAAAGCAAACAAAAATTGACCAGTAGTTATTAAATTTAAGAAAACTAGGATTCATTTTAGAATGAATTATTGAAAGAAAGCAAATAAAAGTTTTGTGGCATATACTGAAAGTCTTACCGAAAGTGCTTGGCAGATTGTCACACACAGGTATGTATTGTGAAAAATTTTATTTTTACCCACAATAAAAAAAATAATAATAATGAGATCTGGGACTAAAAAAACAAACAAACGTTAGAGTGTGAGTTGTTACCATCACAAGCAGGTTTTAGGACAGTCACCCATTTGGCATTATTCTGAAAATGCTTATTTACTCCTGTAAATCAGGAGAGTATCAGAGTATGGGAGAGACTAGAAGCACTAAGGAAAGCCTTAGAAATGTTGGCTGAAAATAAAAGTCTCCACATACCTTACAGCTTAACACCATAGATATGAAAGTCCTGGTGAATAAATAAAAGAAGTCAAATCTATGACAGCAGAAATCACCGTTGATGAAGTATATAACAGTTTTGGCTTAACCAGAACCAGGATAATTCAGAAAGGGTTTCACAAAGTCCAAGCAGATCTTTACCAACTTTCATAATCATTCCATGTCCTTAGTCTTTATATGTGTATTTTAGATAAAAAAAATATATATGAAGGATTGCTCTTTCTTAGAGGTTGCAAAAATTCCCCAATATGGCAAGAATATTTAGAGTAAAACAAAATAAATAGAAGAACTTGGCAGATTTGCAATGTGGAGATGAATGTGAGGGAAAATGATGGCCAGACATCTAATAGAGCACATTAATAATTTCATAAAATATTTGCACTCAGAAGATGGTAATGGTAGGAAAAATACATACAAAAATATATTACCTCAGGTTCCTTGAAATATGGCAGATCACAATATAATTTACATAAATCATCTGTTTTCATGTTTTTGGGTTCAGGGACTATTTGCACTCTAGAAATGATATAAAATTACCAAATAATTTATAATGCTCTTGCTTGTATCTGTGGAAAATTACTGTCTTAGACAATAAAACTGATATGTGTATAAAATTATTTAAATTATTCAAAAATATGTCATCACATATTTTAATACATTTAAAAATATTTTTCTTTCCAATATTAAAATAAATTTTGCGGAAAGAGAAATGGTTTTTATCATTTTCAAATTCTATATACTTCTGGCTTACTGGGAAATAGCTGAATTATCATATCTGTTTCTTCATTCATTCTGTTGCAATATATTCATTTTGTTGAAGAGACTGAAGAAAATATTCTGTTACAGAGATATATCATTAGAAAAAGTAAGAAGTATTTGTTTAGAGATTTAAGATACTCTTAATATTCTTCTATAGCAATAATATTCAAAACTGCAAAGCAACAAGTGGCAATTTCTTAAAGAATAGTTCAAATTTGTATCAAATATTTTAATTCCATTAGATTTAAATCCATACTCAATTTAGCAATTTTATTTGGTTTCTCCTATGCATAATTTTGTAACATCAAGTCATGTTCATCTGGAAAATATTTGTTCACAAAATCATTCAGATATAATATGGCATTTCATTTTACAGTTCCAAAATAAACCACATTTTTTAATATCATATCATTAACAGTCATCTCAGAAAAATCATGTACTATTGGAAGTTCTCAAGCTCATGTGTAGGACACAAGATTTTCTAAATTTCTTTAACACTTAAAATTCAAAATTTATCCTTAATAACTAATTTTAATGATTGATTTCATTATCTTCATGTCATTAGTAAAGCAGTTGTAGGTTTAATGAAAAATCATGCAGAAAAGAGAGAAATCATATATACCCCACCTGCAGTTTTTCCTATTAATATTGTACATATCTATTCCTTATTGATCTTCTGTCTAGATGGTCAATCCACTATTGAATGTGGGGTATTGAATTCTTCTTCTATACTGTAAAAAATCTATTTGTCCTTTGAAATCTCTAAATATTTGTTTCATATATTTGTTGGCTTTGCAGTTAGGTGCACAAATATTTATAACTGCTAAGTCTTTTTCTTTAATTGATCCATTTATAATTATGTAGTGTTGTTCTTTGTCCCAGAAAGCACTTTTATTTTTAAATAGAATAGCTATGGTATACGGAAAATCATGGAGAAAGAACAGAGTTCTCATATAAAACCCCTCCCACAAAAACAAATGCAATTTCCTTATCATTATTATTTTACATTAGTGTGGTACTTTGTTACAGTTGCTAAACCAATATTATCATCATTATGTGTTAACCATAGCCCTGTTACATAAATAGTACCTATACCCTATTTTTTAAATAAATTTTTTAAAATTTTTTAAAAAGATACTTACATTACATAAATGATGCACAAATATTATAGAGATTCCCATATGCCCCACCTCCCACACCTCCCACAGCCTCCCACATAAACATCCTTCATTAGTGTGGCACATCACCTACAATGGATATATACATCCTGGGGCTTTGCCATTAAGCATGAACCATAGTTCACATTGAAAACCACACTCTCCTCCCCACAGTTCTGCATGTTATATGATGATATAAAATGGCCTATATCTCTCTTTGCAATGACACTCAGGATAATTCCCAAGTCCCAAAAAAGCCCCTGTATTACAACTGCTTTTCCCTCTCTCTGACCCCAGAGCATCCAGTGGACACTGGCTCCACATTAATATTGTAATTTCTTCCATTGCTTGAATCACAATACGTGTATAACATAATACCAGCAAGTCCAGTCTAGTCTGTAGCTCTTCCCCCAATCCTGAGGATTCTGGGATGGTGATGTCCACTCTACCTCCAATTGAGAGAGTCCTTATATCCCATGGGGAAGATGGAAGTGACTATCCTGCCTGCAGCTGCAGATTCTCTCCATTTAACCTTTAATATTTAACCATAAATCTCCATTTCCTACCCCCAACCTGCTGCTGTTTACTGGGATTCAAATTTATGACTTTATGAATTTTCATATTATAATTATTTTGTATTGGTGATATCATACAATATTCATCTTTCTGTTTCTGAGCTATTTCATCCAATATTATGTTTTCAAGGTTCATCCAGGTTGCTTCTTGCCCACTTTATTTTTAATAAACTTTAGTAATAAACTGTATTAATAGGATAATGAAATCCCATCACCACCACCACCAAAAATGAAAGATTAGTTACAAACTGAGAACATGCTTTTCAACTTATATTATACCTGTGGTAGCAATCTATCCCCCCAATATTCCCATCCTCTTGTTATCTAATCAAATATGACTAGCCTAGGTAATACTGAGTACGGAATTCACATATGTAATAAAGGTCAAAAGTAGTCAATTTGAAAATACTGAGATTATCTGGATGGGTCAAATCAGCTTTCTTCATGTTGGTGGTAGGGAAAGATGCCAGAGATTTGCAACATATGGGGATTTGATACATTTTGGTTGGGTTTAAAGATGGAGGGCTTTGGTTCACAAGCCAAGGATTGCAGATGACCTTGAGAGGTTTAGGGAGCCCCCAGCTGATAGCCAGCAAAAAAATGGGATTTCAGTCCAATAACCACAAGGAACCTATTGGTTCAGTAACTAGAATGAACTTGGAAGTGGATTCTTCCCCAGAGACTTCTGATAAAAGACAATCAAGACTCACACCTTGATTTTGGCCTTATGAGACCTTTAGAAGAGGACCCAGGTGTGACTTGCCAGAATTCTGATCTGTGAAAAAATAAATGGGTGCTATTTAAAGCTGTAGAATGTGTGGTAATTTTTTATGACAATGATAGAAAACTAGTATATATTTTGGTACCTAGAATGAGAGTGCCTCTGTAGGAATACCTAAAAATATAGAAATCATTTGGGAATTGGTCAGTGGGAAGTTTCTGGAAGAATGTTTGGGAAAATGATAGGAAAAGCCTAGATTTCCTTGAACAGACTTTTAGCTGAAATATATACATTGAATTTGCTGCTGGTGAAGGCTCAGAGAGGAGTGAGGAGCTTTATAGAAAAGTAATAAATCACCTAAGAAAAAACATAAATCACTGAGAAAAAACTGTGGAAATCTGGACTTGATGAATGCTGCTGGTAAGGGTTTAGGAGAAAATGAGGAACATGTTATTGGAACCTAGAAGTAGAAGGATCCTTGATTACATATCAAGGATATGCCCTTGATATGCCTTGATATGCCCTTGATTATATATCAAGGGCAGAAGTTTATCAAAAATTGTATCCCACAGTAAATATGGAAACTCAAACATAGTTAAATTGGAAATTTAGTGAAGAATTCCATGCAAATGTTTGCAGATGTGGTCAGGTTTCTATTTGCTGCTTATAGTAAAATGGGAGATGAGAGATAAATTGCGGGAAGGGATGTTAAAACAGAGAGAGAACCAGAACTTGATGATATGGGAAAATCTCATTTCATACAGATGGAGAAATATATGATTCTGAAATGGCTACCAAAATTGTGGCCTAGAGATGAGGCTCAGGGTGAGACTGTAATATGTTTTTTTTTTCTAAAGAAAAACAGCAAGATCCAAAGGTCAGCCAATTCAATTACAGGACAGTAAGGATATTTATATATATATATATATTCTCAATTAAAGTAGAGCACCTTTAGGAAGTTTAAGAGCTATCTCAGTAGAAGCCAAAAGTAGCTAATAGATTAGTTAAAATAAATTCATATATACATACATACATACATACATACATACATAAATCTGCATCCAGTGGGTGAAAGCAATTGCTCAGAAAATAGAGCTGTGACCAGAGAAAAATCCTGGGACTGCAGAAGATTATTCACAGGCCTTGAAACATAATGAAGGGATTTTTAAATTCTTCAAAAACAATCACATATACAGAAAAAATAATGAAAGTTTTTACTAGTTTACAATTATTCAAGCAATTCTAAAGAAAACAACCACCTAGGTAATTTTTGCTCAGGATGATAGTATTTAAGGATTGATAATAACCATTTAAGCAAATATTTCAGTAAAGAGAATTGACAGCAAAGTTTGAATACAAATTAAGAAATATTTTTTTGTATAAAAGTATTGGGAAAATGTAACAATCAACTTTTTATTACTTTTAATTATACTCTTTATTTTGAGATAATTATAGATTAGCTTGCAGTTATAAAAAATAATATAGAGATTCTATGTACCATTTATTCACTCTCCCCACTGAAAACAAATAAGCCATAGAGCAATATTAAAACCAGAATACTGGCAGGGATATAGTCAAGATAGAGAATAATTCCAATGTCACAAGGCTCTTTCATGCTTCCCTTAAATAACCTCATCATTTATATCTCAGCACTTCCTTAACACCTGGAAACCACTAATATGCCCTCTATTGCTATTATTTTATGATATCAAGAATGTTATTTAAATGGGATCATACAGTATGCTATCTATCTTTAATAGAGAAATTGTGGGTTTACAGAAAATTAATGCATAAAATACAGGATTCCAATCTACCACCCTATTATTAACACTGTACATTGTTGTGAAATATTTGTTACAATTAATGAGAACACATTTTTATAATTGTACTCTTAACTATAGTCTATGGTTTAATTTGGGGTTCACTATTTTTGCTGTACAGCTCCATTGATCCTTTTAAAATCTAGTCTAGTACCATATCTACAAACTAACATTTCTTCTCTGAACCTCTAGATAAAGATTTTAATTCTGTTAATTATGCTTACAATTTTATGATACCATCACTGCTATTCATTATCAAAACCTTTCCATCATTCCAAATAGAAATTTTGTACATTTTCATCCTTAAATCCCTATGACTTTTCCCCACCTCAACCCATGGTTACCTATATTCTAGATTCTGACCCTTTGAATTTGTTTATTTTAATTATTTCATATCAGTGGGAGAATTCAATATCTGCCCTTTTGCATTCCATATATTTTACTCAACAGAACTTCTTCAATTTTCATCCAGGTTGTTGCATGTATCAGTGCTTCAGTCATTTTCTATAGCTGAGTAATATTCCAATGCATGTATATATCACATTTTGTTTATCCGTTCATCACTTGATGAACACTTGGGTTGCTTCCACTTTTTGCTAATTGTGAATAATGCTGCTGTGAATATCTGTGCAAATATCCCTTCAATCCATGAATTTTATATATATCAATCTTAGGGGGTATATACAGAATAGGGGGATAGCCAGGCCATTTTATATTTATAATCTTAGTTTTCTCAGTAATTGTCAAACTGTCTTCCTCAGCATCTGCACCATTTTATATTCCCTCCAAAAATGAATAAGTGTTACTATTCTCCACATCCTTTCCAATGCCTGTTATTTTCTACTTTGTTAATGGTAGCCATTCTAATGATTGTGAAGTAGTATCTCATTGTGGTTTTGATTTGCATTTCCTTGATAACTAATGATGTAGAACATCTTTTCATTGCAATTTGTATATCTTCTTTGGAGAAATATCTGTTCAACTCATTTGCACATTTTTAATTGGGTTGTCTTTATGTTGTTAAGTTGAAGGATTTCAATATATATTCTGGGTATTAAACCATTCTTGGATATGTAGTCTCTAAATATTTTGTTCCATTATGTAGAGTGCCATTTTACCTTCTTGAAAAAGTCTTTTGAGAACTAAAGTTTTTAATGTTGATAAGGTACAATTTAACTATTTTTAATTTGTTGCTTTTGCTTTGGATATAAAATCTTAGAAGTCATTTTTAACACAAAGTCCTGAAGATGCTCCCTTCATTTTCTTCTAGGAGATTAAGAGATCTTGCTCATATATTTAGATCTTTTATACATTTTGAGTTGATTTCTGTATAAGATATGAAGTAGGGGATTCGTCTTCTATTTTATTTTTTCAAATGGAGTTTGTTTCCCCAGCAGGATATGTTGAAGAAACTATTTATCCACAATTGAGTAGTCTTTTCCCCTTTTTCAAAAATCAGTTGGCCATAGATGTGAAAGTTGTTTCTGAGCTCTGAATTCAATAACATTGGTCTATATGCCTGTTCTTATACCAGAACCATGCTATTTTAAATACTGTGGTTTTGTAATAAGATTTCAGAACAGGAAGTGTAAGTTCTCCAACTTCATTTTTCCTTTTCCAGGTAGCTTTAGAGATGTTCAGAGCCCCTTACTATTTCACATAAATTTCATTGAGAATGATGCTAGCTGTGGGTTTTTCATAGATCCCTTTTATCATGTTGAGGAACATTCCTGCTATTCCTAGTTGTCTAGATGTTTTTGTCAAGGAGAGAAGTGTATTTTTTCCAATGCCTTTTCTGCATAAACTGAGATGATCATGTGTTTTTTCCTTTGTTCTGTTAATGTGGTGTATTGCAATGAATTGATATTTTTATGTTGTTCCACAATTTTAAGTGGGATTAATCACATTTGATTATGATACATAATTCTTTTGATTTGCAAGATTGTTTTGAAATGAGCATTTTATAAGATTCCATTTTAATTTGTCTACTGACATATTCATTATATTTCTTTAAATAATTTTTAGAGTTGCACTAGAGATTCCAACATATATTTTAATTAATATAAGTCCACCTTCAAAGAACACTACCACTTTACATTTATTGAGGGTACTTGACAACAGAGTATTCCCAAAATCCTCTCTCCCATTTCCTGCGAAATCATTTTACTCATCCTTATGCTATATTGCATAATTCATTGCTACAATTATGAATTTAACCAACTAAATTCTGTAACAAGGTAGAGCAATATAAAATAATTTATTTTACCTTAATTTATTCCTTCCCTTAATTTTTGCTGATCCAAATTTCTGAATTCTATCATTGTTCTGCTCCATGAGGAACTTATTTTAACATCATTGAAGAGAAGGTCTTTTGTTATGAACTCCCTTAGCTTTTCTTTTTCTGAGAAAGTATTAAATTCTACTACAGTTAAAAACATGATATCACTG
>JAQZBX010059220.1:0-17570 GCA_029593785.1 Cabassous unicinctus | reverse complement strand
TTCCAGTCATGCAGCACATGAGTCAGTATGATGCCCATCTGTCATGTCCCCCAATATTGCAGTATCTTCCCCTCAGCCATCACAATCTCACCTCCTTTTTTGTTTAATCCCATAAAAGCCCTAAGCTCATCCAACTTTGAAGATGAAATTTGAGGGACTACCCTCCTGAATTGCAGGACTAGCCTTTGTTAAATAAATCCTCTCTCTCAAAATCCCACTGTAACTTAATTGACTCTCTGATACACATCAAGCAAGAAATCACTTTTGTGCTACAACACTCTGAATTGGTCACTTTCCTTTTTCTTACTCTGTATTGCAGTATTTCCCAAAGAGCTTGATATTCTGAGTATGCTACAACTATGGAAATCTAGTTCTCCCACTCATGTGGGATTTCAAAGATTTGCTGTTTTTGTTATTCTTGTAGTTTTGGACTGCAACCATAAGTGTTGTTTCTGAATGATTTTTGCTACCAAATGGGAATAGAAAGTGTCAAGAAGGAAACAAAAATGGTACTGCCTCTTTAAGAATCCTCTGCTACTCTTCCTTGAAATGATGAAAAATTGTCTGCCAAAACAGCTAGCCACCCAGCAATCTGAAGTAGTTGACAATCAGAGATCAAATCATGCACCTCTGAGTTATGGAGGATCAGGTCATTAAAAGCCACCTATGCACCAGCAAGCTGCACCAGCAGCCCAGAAGTCCCCACAGTTGCCAGTCAGATGGATGGTGAATGGAGGCTGGGAGGTAAAATTCAGCAATATTTACCAAAAATAACCAGCCTCTTCCTCAAACATTTTGCTGAATGCTCTACAGTGTTCCACTAGACTGCAGTGTTCCAAGATAGTTGACTCTGTTTGTTCCAGCTATTTCAATATCCATGGAGTTTCCTAAACCAACATATTCCCATAATTCTTTCTTGGGTGAGCCATTTTGCATTTCCACCAGCAATGAATGAAAGAGTTCCTGTTGCTCCAAATCCTGACCAGAATTTGTGTTTTGGTTGTTTAGATTTTAGTCACTCTAATAGTGATTTAATGATATCTCATTGTTGCTTTAATTTGCAAATCCCTAATCATATAGCTATTGAGCATCTTTTCACATGTTTATTTTCCACATTTATCCTTTCTTTGATGTAATTTCTGGATAGCTCTTTTGTTTGTTTTTAAAATTGGTTTTAGTTTCATTTTTTATGAGTTATAAGTGTTCTGTGGGTGTATTTTTTTTTATTTAAAACTTTGACATTGTGTATTTTGCAAATATTTTCTCCACTGTTTGTCTTGTCTTTATTCTAACATTGTCATTAGCAGAAGAGATTTTTTGTTTAATGAAGTTCCACTTATCAATTTTTTTCACTCATGCATCTTGTGTTTAGAGTTTTATGTAAGAACCCATTGCCAAATACAAAGTCACCTAAATTTCCTCCTATGATACCTCCTAGAAGTTACAGAATTTTAACTTTAAATTTAACTCTATTTTCAATTTTAAGTTGATTTTTACAATATATGTGATGTTTCTTTATATATGTCAAGAGACAGAGCAAGGGAGTGAGAGTTCTTAAAGAAATCGCCTCACAAAATTATGGAATCTGGCAAGTTAAAGATCATTAAGGCAAATGAGAGCACAAGACATAGAATTAAGTGTTCTGTCTTGATTCAGAAATCAATAGGGAAGTTCAGCAGACTGGAAGTTCCAAGAGAAGAAAAAAATGTTACCAAGAAGGAAAAAATCTTTTTTATTGGAAACCACAGTTCTTTCTCCAGTGCTATTGATCCTCGCGAAAAATGTTTTCTTCCTGTACCTATGATCTTATTTTCTGCTGGTCAAATGGTCCTGGTTCCAAAGAAATGAGGCATGTACTAGAAGAAACAGCAATTATTTACTTGAAATGGATGATGTAGCAGTTTGATAATATATATGAATTCCAAAATGTGATATAGATTATGTTTGTAAACTTCTCTGTTCCTTTGAATATGATACTATTTGATTGTATTAATTCAAATGTTTTATGTTTACTGGATTAAATTAAGAATAGGGCTTTGATTTGACCACATCAGTAGGTTTGAGTCCCCACCCCCTTGGTGGGGTATCTAAATGGACACTCACTCAAGAAGCCATGCAGAACAAGATACAGAGGAAGACACAAGATCTCCATAGCAATTGAAGAGAACTTTGATCATGGGGCCCTGGAGAGAGCTGAACCATTTGCCTGATAGTTTACAGCTGACCATGGGAAGAAACCAGAGCAGCCAAGCCTGAAAAGAAACAAGCACTATGCCAGCCTACACCTGAGATCAGAAGAAGCTTGGACCATTGAGCTTTAAGAGGAAGAAGGAAGGCTGAACTCTCACTGAGATTGGCAACCATCTTGGTTCAACACTTGGCAACAGGCTTGGGTGAGAAATTACCTCTTGATACCTTGAGTTGGACTCTTTAGGGCCTTGTAACTGTAAGCTTTTACCCCAAATAAATATCCTTTATAAAAGCCAACCGATTTCTAGTATTTTGCATCAGTACCCCTTTGACTAAGACAGATGATGAGACTGCCATCCAGTTAATTTGGGGTTTCCATGCCGCTGAAATGATAGGAAAAAAAGAATATTCATCCAAGACACTAATTGTATGAGGTCCACCCACCTTATAGATATCAATTACCTTTATTAATTTCAATGGATTATACATGATAATGAAAATACAAAAGACCTTCACAGCAACATCTAGGCCAGTGGTTAACCAATCAATGGAACTCCATAACCTAGTGAAGGTGACACATATAATTAACAAGCACAGTACACCCCTTGTCACCTTGGCACTTATACATAGTTCCTTAAACACAATTAATCTCCATATAAGAAGAGAACAAAATCATATGCCCATTTAACATAGAATGACTATCCAGAGTACAACTGAAATGTACTAAACCTTTCCCTGGTAGGTAATGCAAAACCTTGAGTTAAGTTCACTCTTCTTGATGCCCAGGAACATAAATTTTGTTATACAGCTAATATAACTTGGGCTATATGGTGAGAAGACAAGAAAGTGAAGAAAACAAAGGTGTTTTTAATATGTACAGACACACAAACCTATTCATAATAAGATGAGGTAGAAATACTCATAACAATTGTATCATCATTTCTCCAACTGGTCAGTGGTCATAAATGGTATTTATAACTTTTTCCCAAAACCCATTCTATATACCCTTAGCTCACAAGAAGTAATCCAGTGGGTTTTGGCTTTTTAGCCGGTGGGGTGAACTGAACTTTCATTTCTCAAGGATATGGACTACTACTAAGCATTCCTGAGTTGGTTTTTTGTTATTTCCCATTGATTTTAAACATAAAGCATGGCTCTATTAATAGATGCCCAAAGGTCTCTCCTGTATCCCAGACATACTCTTCCACACCTGCAATGTGGTTGCCAATGCAGGTTCCCCTTCCTATTCAGGATCAATAATCACATATAGTTTACAACTCAGTTGTTTGCATGCAGATTCAGAGGCATTAGGAGCTCAAAGTGTCCAGGTGGCAGCCTTAAAGAGAAAACACTCAAGGCAGCAAGAGAAAAGAGAACCATCACATACAAAGGAAGCACAATCAGATTAAGTGCAGATTTCTCATCTGAAACCCTGGAGGCAAGAAGACAGTGGTATGACATAGTCAAGGTACAAAAAGAAAAAAAACTTCCAGCGACGAATTTTCTATCCAGCAAAGCTGTCATTCAAAAATGATGGTGAGTTCAAAATATTCACAGATAAAAAGAAATTAAGAGAGTATTCCAATAAGAAACCTGCCCTTCAATAAATACTAAAGGAACTTCTGCAGGTTGAAAGGAAAAAACAGGAGAGAGAGAGAGAGAGAGAGAGAGACAGAGAGACAGAGAGACAGAGAGTTGGAAGAGAGTGTAAGAACAACTAAAAAGACAAAAAAGAGAATTAAAAACAACAAGACATACATAAACTAAAGAAAATATGGCTGATGTAAGAAATTTCTTGAGAGTAATAACACTGAATGTTAGTCGATTAAAGTCACCAATCAAAAGACACAGATTGGCAAAATGGATAAGGAAATATGACCCATCTATATGTTGTCTACAAGAAACTCATCTTAGACCCAGGGATTCAAGGAGGCTGAAAGTGAATGACTGGAAAACAATTTTGTAAGCAAATACTAACCAAAAAAGTGTGGGAGTAGCTATACTAATATGCAACAAAATAGCCTTTAAATGGAAAACTATTGTAAGAGACAAAGATGGACGCTGTATATTAGTAAGAGGGGTAATCTTTCAAGAAGAGAGAATAACCATAAACATTTATGCACCTAATCAGGGCACCTCAAAATACATGAGGCAAGCACTGGAAGGACTAAGTGGAGAAATAGATGGCTCTACAATTATAATGGGGAACTTTAATACACCATTATCACCATTAGACAGAACATCTTGACAGAGAATCAATAAAGAAACAAACACTCTGAATAATACATTAGAGGATCTGGACCTAATAGACATATACAGAACGTTACACCCAAATACAGCGGGATATACATTCTTTTCAAGTGCACATGGATCACACTCCAAGATAGACCACATGCTAGGTCATAGAATAACTCTCAATGAATTCAGAAAGATTGAGATTATACAAAGTAATTTCTCTGACCACATTGGAATGAAATTGGAAATCATTAAGGGCCAAAGAACAAGATTAGGCACAAAGATATGGGAGTTAAACAACACACTCTTAGAAAAATAGTGTGTCAAGGAAGAAATCTCAAAAGAAATCAGTAACTACCTTGAAATGAATGAAATTGACAAGACAACATATCAAAACCTATGGGATGCAGCAAAAAACTGTACTAAGAGGGAAATTCATAGCCATAAATGCGTATATCAAAAAAGAAGAAAGGTAAAATTGAAGACCTAACTGCATACGTGGAGGAATTGGATAAACAACAACCAACAACCATGTTTTTAATTTAATATTTTATTAGATTAGTTGTAGGTTTTTAAAACAATCATGCATAAAATACAGGATTCCTTAATACCACTATAACCAATACCTTGCATTTGGATGGAACATTTGTTAAAATTGATGATACTTGTCCTATTTTTTATATCAATGTTTCAATTTACTCAGTTTACACAAGAAGGTAACTACAATATCAATAAAACGGTGTTAGTTAATGGTTATACTCCCCCATTATTTTTTTAAAGTATTTATTTATTTATTTACTTTAAACTGTTTTTACTCTGCCCCCACCCCCCCGTTTTTGCTGTTTTTCTGTCCATTCACTGGGCAACTCTCTGTGTCCATTTCCTGCCCTCTCTTCTCATCCTTCTCCTCCTGTCTCCACTGGGATTTGCTCCTGAGACCCTCCAGTGTGGGAGTGAAGCATCCTACTGCCTGCACCACCTTAGTTCCTGGTTTTTCAGTGCATCTCATCTTGGCTTTCCCTTGTGTCAACCTCCTGTTATGTCATCATCTTGCTGTGTGGCTCACAGGGCCTGATGGTGCACCTACACACAGGGCCTGGAGGCTCACCCACTTGCAGGGCCTGGAGGCTCACCCACTCATGGGGCCTGGTGGCACACCTGTGAACAGGGCCTGGTGGCCCATATGCCTTCTATATTTTTCTTTATTTTTTTTTTATTTTTTTTTATTTTGACCAGGAGGTCCTGGGGATCGAACCCAGTCCCGCCATATGAGAGATGAATGCCCAAACATTTGAGACACACCCATCCCCCTCTCCAATTATTTTTATTCATTCTTCAATCTTGAGGGATTTGGAATGATGTCTATGCTAACAGCTTCAGTCTATGAAGGGATAAATCTATCATGGGGCAAAGGAATGCAATTTTCTGGGGTTTTTTTTGTAATATTAACATTTCTTTTTAGAGAAGTGTTTTAGTTTGCCAATGGGCTGCTGATGCAAAATAACAGAAATGTGTTGGATTTTATAAAGGGTATTTATTTGGGGTAAAATCCTACATTTCCAAGGTTGCAAAAAGTCTAACTCAAGGCATCATAGAAGTATTTTCTCGCCAGAGTTAGCTGCCATGCATTGAAACAAGATAGTGGATGATGCCTGACTTATTTCTCCTTCCCCCGTGCGTTCTCTCTCAGGCTCAGCTGCTCCACTTTATTCCTGATTTCAGCTGAAAGCTGCCATAGGACTAGTCTCTTAGAGCTTCCTATATCAATCTCACCTGTTCTGTGCTCTTCCCAAGTTCACCTGTAAGCTATCAGGCATATAGCAGGGCAGGTCTCCTCTTGAGCTGCTCCATGGGCCCAGCCTCTTGGGGCTTCATGATTAAGCAATCCTCTTTCATACAAGGCACGATAAAACATGTAGTTCTCTTTTTTTCTCTTTTGTATGTCTATGTGAGTAAGTTTATATCAGACCCAGCAAAGGTGCAGGGACCCAATCTGAGTCATGCCTCATTGAAGTAATCCAATAAAAATCCCTACAGCAACCTGAACAAGTAATCTAATCAAAGTTTCCTCCCCTAAATTCAATGCAATCAACAGATATCACACCCAGAGGAATAGATTAGTTTAACAACATAATATTTCCCTTTTTGGGATTAATAAAGTAACTCAAACTGCCACAAGAAATTTTAGATTATATTTACAGAAAAATTACACGAAAAATTTAGGAAATTCCCATATAACCTTCCAACCTACAGACATAGTTTCCCTTATTAGTGACATCTTACATTAGTTTGGTATATTTGTTATGTTTGATGAACCAATATTAAAGTATTACTACTAAACAAAATTTATAGTTTACATTTTGGTTTACACTTTGTGCTGTACAGTTCCACAGGCTTTGACAAAAACATAATGTCATGTGTCTGTCATTGAAGTATCACACAGAATAATCTCACCACCACAAATATGCCCTGTGCCTCACACATTTAGCCTCCCCTCCCTTATGAATCTCTGGCAACCACTATCTTTATATCAATGTTACAAGCTCTTCCTTTAAAACAATTTAATAACTTCAAAAATCGTAAATCTACTTTGGTCCATGGTTACACTCCACCCCCTTTATTATTGTTTATTCCTCAATCTTGAGAGATTTTGGATGAAGTCTGCTCTGGCTGCTTCAGGCTGAGAGGTGATTTAGGTAACATGGGGCAGATAGAAGGAATTGTTTTGCTCTCAGTTGTAGATACTCCATGTTTTGAGGGATGCGACTTGTCCATCATCATCATTTTGTTGTTTGTCCAACACAAACCTGAAGAACTGGAGAATTGAAGTTGCTGCTACTGTGCTGGGATTCAGGGCTCAAATGGGATATGAACATTCCAAAGCTTTAAGTCTCTGAGAAACATACTTAACTGGTACATTGAAAATTATAGTTTCAAATAAAATTATTAGAAGAATCATGTTTAGGGGAATTATAAATGAGTATGACTATGTGACATTAATTAAAAGGATTTCATATATTTCCAAATATGGCCCACTGAAGGGGTGTTGACTTCATAAGACTGTGTGCCTTGTCTTTGGTATCTGGGCATACCTAGACCATTTGGGAACACTCTTGTTTGAGACTTTGTTTACTGTGGCAGATACACAGTTACCAAATTTATTCTCTAGCTTTCCTTCTAACCACATGGACATGCCAAATTTCCCTTTCAATCTTGTTCACACTAACACTTCAGTTGTAATAATTACATTCATATTCCTCTGCCACCTTTATCTCCATATATTTCCATAATGTTACAATTCACCAAAATATAAATTCTGCACAGATTAAGCATCAGCTCTCCAATCCCTATCTCCATTCATTCTCCTTCCAGACTCTACCACCATGATTCTGCTAAGTATCATTAGTTCATATCTGTGAGATCAAGCAATATTTGTCCTTTTGCGTTTGGCTTAGATCACTCAGTATAAGTTCCTCGAGGTTCAACCATGTTGTCACATGTGTCAAAACTTTACACCTTCTTATAGCTGAAAATGCATATACTGAATTTTGTCTATTCATTCCTCTATTGATGGACACCTGGGTTGCTTCCATCTTTGACCAATTTTGAATCATGTTGCTATGAACATTGGTGTGCTTCTATCTGTTCATGTCCCTGGTTTCAATACTTCTTGGTATATGCCTAGTAATGGGATTGCCAGATCATATGGAAATTCTATACTTAGCTTTCTGAGAAACTGCCAAACTGTCTTCTGCAGTAGCTGCACCATTCAACATTCCTACCTGCAGTGAATGAGTGTTCCCCTTTCTCCACATTATCTCCAAGGCTTGTAGTTTTCTATTTCTTCTCAAGCATTCATGGATCATTCTCCAGGATAGACCACATTGGTTAAGTCATAGAATAAGTCTCTATTGTCTTTTATTCTCTATCTCATTTTTCTCTACTTTACTTTTTCTCCTTTCCTCTACTAAATTTGGTTTTCATTTTTTCTTTTTCTAGTTTCTCTAGGTTTTTAACTAAGTTTGATTAGTGATCATTCTCCTTTTTGAATGTAAGCATTTATGAATATAAATTTCCTTCTGTGTATTAGTATTGCTATATCCTATAGTTTCAGCATATTTTTGTTTCATTTTATTCATCTCTATGTATTTTTTAATTTCCTATGATTTCTTCTTTGACACATTGATTGGTTAAATTTTTTTTAATTTCCACATATTTGTAAATTTTCCAAATTCTCTTTGAGTACTGATTTGCAACTTCATCTCTTTGTGGATAGAAGATATTTGGTATGATTTCAATCTTCTGAAATTTGCTAAGATCTAATTTGTGGACTAAAGTATAAAATATAGTCTGGAAAATGTTCTATATACAATCAGAAGAATGTATTCTTTGGTTGTTTGGTGGATTGTTTTATATATGTCCATTAGGTGTAATCGTTTTTTAGAGTCGTTCAATTCTTCCCTTTCCTTATTGATCTACTCTCTAGATGTTCTATCAAGTACTGAAAGTGGTGTCTTGATGTCTCCAAATCTCCTTGCAGAAAAGTTTCTCCTTTAAATTCTGTCAATTTTTTGTCTCATGTGTTTTAGGACTCTGCTTTAGATGTGTTTTGGTCTATAACTCCTATATCTTCCTGCTGGATTAAAACTTTTACCAATATATTATTTCCTCTTTTGTCTTTCGCAAACTTTATGACATAAAATTTATTTCCTCTGGCAAATAATATAGGCATTCTAACTCTACTTTGATAAATATTTGCATAGAATATCTATTTCCTTGCTCTTTGTTTCTTTATATTTGAAGTCTCTTGTAGGTAGGCTATACAGAGGGAATGTAACTTTTTCTTCAAATCAGCCATTCTCTAGCTTTTAATAGGGGTGCTTAATCCATTGACTTTTTAAAAACTTTTTATTTTGAAATTATTCCAAACTTACAGGACAATTGCAAAATAATAATAATAATAATAATAATAAAACCATAGAGACAGCTCCAGTATACCACCCCACCCAGATACCCAGATCTACAAAGTTTATCATTTTTCTACATTTGCTGTATCATTATATCTATCTACCACCTATATACCTAATTATCTATCAATTTTCTAAAATTTTGAGAATAGATTGTATACATCATAATTCTTGAACACACAATACATCCATGAATATTTCTTAAGAACAAGGATATTCACTAATGTAACAACACAGTTGAAGGCATCTTGTTTATTCAGTGGAGGTGCCCTCTTTGAGCCGTCATCTCCTAGGAACACCTCTTTCATGACACATATATCCCTCCATTTTGATCTTTTTTAAAATATGTTTTTTATTTTAAAGAATCTTTAGATTACATAAATGTTACATCAAAATTATAGGAGATTCCTATATACCTCACCCTCTTCCCCTCCACACTTTCCCACATTAACAACATCTTTCATTAGTGTGGTACATTTGTCACAATTGATGGACATATATAGAAGCACTGTACTAGCCAAGGACTAGTTTACGTATAGTTTACACTTTGACCTGCACAATTTTATAGGTTTTATTTAGATTAATTTTTGTAAAGTAAAATTTTGGGTCCCATCTTCTTTTCTTTTCTCTGTGTTTTTAGTTATATTCTTAGTGGTTATATTTGTGATTTGAATTAAAATCTTAAACTAATAGTAACCTAGTTGAAATGACAAAATCCTGTTTCAGTAGGATAAAAATGCTCTACACATATATGTCTTTCTCATTTTATAATGTTATAGTGTCAGATTTTATCTTTATATATTGTGTCCTATTAACATAGAATTTCATTTTTGTTTTACACATTTGCTTTTTATGTCTGTCATTTTGGAGAAAATCAGTACAAACAAAATTACAATAATAAATGATTTTGTATTTATCTAAGTAATTATCTTTTCCAATGTTCATTATATCTCCTTATGGCTTCAAGTTACTCTCTAGTGGTGGTGTTTTGTTTTGTTTTTTTATTTCAGTCTTAAGGCCTCCCTTTAAGATTTCTTTAAGGACAATTTTTGTGGTAATGGATTCTTCCTGCTTTTGTTTATCTGAAAATATGTTAATTTCTCCTGCATTCTTGAAAGATAATTTTGCTTGATATCAAATTCTTAGTTGTCAGGGTTTTTAAAATTATTATTCTTTAAGGACTATAAGTATGTCATCCTACTGCTTTTTGGACTTCAGGCTGCCTCACGAGATATAAATTGTTAATCTTATTGGCAATCCACTGTATATGACAAGATACTTATCTCTTGCTTCTTTCACATTTCTCTCTGTCTTTGGATCTTCAGTTTATCTAAACTTGTCTTGGACTGGGCTTTTTGGGTTCATTTTCCAGGAGTTTGTTAAACAACTTATTTATATATATTTTTGCATTTTTTCAGATGTGGGAAGTTTTCAGCCATTATTTGTTCAAATAATTTTTTGACTTTTTATCTCTCTCTTGTCCTTCTGTGGCTCCAATTATGCATTTGGTGGTAAATTTGATAATGTTCCACAGGTTCTTAAGGACTTTTTATTCATTTTTTCTCTTTTGCTTTGCACTCTGCATAATTTTAATAGTCTTGTATTCAGGTTTTTTTTTATCTTTTCTTCTTTCTGTTAAAATTCGCTGTTGAATTGAATAGTTTCTCATTTCAGTTATTGTTCTTTAGAAGTCCACAATTTATTTTTTGCCTCCTTGTTGTAATTTCTACATTTGTATTTTGTTTAATCAATGTTTTCCAAATTTCCTTTCTTTTGTTGCCCCCAGATAATTTTGCTTATTTAACATATTTTATTTTGTTGATTTAAAGTCTTTTTCTTACATTTACAATGTATGAGCTTCCTTAGGGATGATTTTTGTCAAATTATTATTTTTTCTGATAATGGGGAATACTTCCCTGATTCTTCAAGTGTTTTGAAAGTTTTCTGTTTAGGACTGGACATTCGGAACATTAGTTTTTTGCATATCTGGAAATCTAATTTTCACACTCTTCTGGGATTGATGATTTTATTCTTTTTGTGCTCATGACTAGTGTGTTTGTGACTTTCCAAAATTATTTTTGCTCCCACAGTGGGAAATAGATGTAAAAAAGGTACTGCCTCTTTAAGACTTCTTTCTCTGCCTTTAGAATTGAAATAAATATGTACATCTCTGACAGCGTTGCAGTGATCAAAGGAGATGCAAAGCTATAATCAATACTCAGACAACACTCTCAAGGATTTTGGAGGATGAGATCTTATTTTCCAGCACAGACCAGAAAATCCCACCATGAAATCAGGCTGCAGTACACAGAGCTCCTGCCTCATGGTTGGGATGTGGTGATTAAGTGTTATTAGGAATACAATTCATGGAACTTACTGAAATATACTAGCTGATTCATTCAGCTCTTCCCTGGGTACTGCCTTGGCTTATTTCAAGATTTTCTCATAATTTATTATCTGCATTTTGAATATGATGATTTTAAGTCTAGATTTTTTGTATTTATCCTGCTTGGTGCTCACTGAGTTTCCTGGAAATGTGGCTTAGTATCTGACATTAATTTTGGAAACCTCTAAACAATTATTACTTTGTATATTTCTTCTGTTCTTTTCTATCATACTTCTCTTTCAGTAGTCTCATTAACTGTATGTTCTCCCTTTTATAATTGTCCCCAAGTTTGTGGATATTCTTTTCCATCTTTTTTATTAGAGAAGTTGTGAGCTTACAAAACAATCCAGCTTAATGTGCAGAATTCCTGTACATCACCCCTCCACTAAAACCTTATATTGTTGTGGAACATTTGTTACAGATTTTGAAAGAACATGATCTATTAACCCAAACTATGGTCTGTAGCATATATTTGGTACAATTTTTCAAAACACCCCTCTTAGTAATTCTATGTATTATATTGTATGTTTGTTATAGTTGATGAGAGGACACTCTCATATGTTTACTGTGAACCACAGTCCAGCTTCCACCATGTTTCACTGTGATATACAATCCCATGCCTAGTACACTCTATCCAAAGTGTACACTCAGTGGCTACCAATTTCTTTGATATTGATGCAAAAATATTTTTCTTTGACATTGATGCAAGAATATTATAATACTGCCGTTAACTATCGTCCGTAAGTTAAATTATTTGAATTTTTCCAACATGTCAATATTCTTACTACCTTGTAATAGTGATGAGCATTTGTTCTAGTTCAAGGAACCACATTCTTGTATTTGTATTATTAACCACAACCCTCACCCATCTCCTGGTTCACTATGTTTATTTAGTCCCTAGATTATTCTCTAGCTTTCTTTATTTTTTAAAGATTTATTTATTTATTTCTTCCCCCACATTGTTTGGTGCTTGCTGTCTGCTCTCTGTGTGTTCTTCTCTGCTTGTCTTCCCTTTAGGCAGCACCAGGAACTGATCCTGGGACCTTATGGAGTGGGAGAAAGGTGCTCAATCTCTTGCACCACCTCAGATCCCAAGTCTGCTGAATATCTTATTGTCTCTCCATTGTGTCTCTTTTTGTTATGTCATCTTACTGTGCCAGCTCTCTGAGCAGGACAACACTCTGTGTGGGCCAGAAGTTTTGCATAGGCCAGCACTTCTAAACAGGCCAGCACTCCACATGGGTCAGCACTCTGCATGAGCCAGCTCTCCTCTTGGGCCAGCTTGCTGTGTAGGTCAGCTTGCCTTTCACCATGAGGCCCCAGGAATCGAACCCTGGGCCTCCCACATGGTAGATGGGACCACAACCACTTGAGCCACATCTATTTCCCTCTAGCTTTCTTTAAACTGGCATGTGCATTCTTAGACTACCATTGCCAGCTACAATCCCATTTACAAACCAGCCATGTTAGTTATACACACTATAATGTGTTACTATCAACTCTATCCATTTCCACACTTGTAAAATCAAACTAATTGAAAATTCTACTACATTAAGCATCAGTATCCCTTCTCAGTCTTCATTCTATCTCCTAATAACATATAGTTTAGGTTTTAACTCCTTACAAATATTGTAAGGTCTCACTAATAATATTTAACTCACTAAATGTTATTAGTGAGACCTTACAATATTTGTTCTTTTGTGTCTGGCTTATTTCAATGATCATATTGGGCTCAAGGTTCATCCATTTTTCATGTGTACAAATTTCATTTCTTCTTACATCTGCATAGGATTCTGTCATATACATAAACCACATTTTGTTTATCCATTCATTGTTTGATGGAAATTTGGGGTGTTTCTATCTTTTGACAAATGGGAATAATGATGCTAACAGCATCAGCATGCAAATTCTGTTTGCATCATCACTGTTTTCATTTCTTCTTGATATGCTCCTAGTAGAGAGATTGATGGGTCATATGGCAATTCTATAGTTAGCTTCCTGAGGAACCACCAAAGAGAGGCTGCACCATTCTATAATCGCAGCAACAGCATAGAAGTGTTCCTGTACATACCACAGCTTCTCCAGCACTTGATGTATACTGTTTTCAAAATAATGGCCATTCTATGAGGTGTGAGATGATATATCATTGTAGTTTTTAATTGCAAATAAATTTTATTGATACCTATTTAATAAAGCATGAATAAATCCGAAGCATGCAAACAATGGTATTCAGTATAATCACATAGTTGTGCATTAATCACTTCAATCATTTTTAGAGAATTTTCAATATTCCAGTAATAATAATAATGATAATAATAAAACAAAACAAAACAAGACTCATCACCTCTTGATGACACTATGCTTCTCCTTCCATACATAGCTGCTATTCTGTTTCCTTTTCTATAGCATAACTGTATTTATGTTTTGTAAAAGCAGTCTTATATATACAATATTCCCCATGTTCTTATCATACATGAAGTTTCACTATGATATTCAGTTCCATATTACATGATTCTAGTAATAAACATGTCCTTAGACATTCTGTTTCAACTGCTGTCATACACATATAACAGCTCTGCTAGTCAAAAACACCATAATATGTTCTCACCATTTCCATTCATTTCCAAAGATTTACAAACAAGCTTTTAACCAGTTCTGCACAGAATAAACCTCAGCTTTCCATTCTCTACCCTCCTTCTATTTTCTGGTGACATATATTCTAATTATTAATTCCTTGAGTTTATATAATATATTGTTTAGTTCTTAACAGCACAATCATACAGTATTTGTCCTTTTGTGTCTGGCTTACTTCACTCCAGGACATAAAGTCTTCCAGGTACATTCATGTTGTCATATGCTTCATGACTTCATTTCTTCTTCTTACTGCTGCATAATATTCTATCATGTTCATACACCACAATTTTTTTAACCATTTATCAGTTGACAGACACCTGGGTTGTTTCCAAATTTGACAATCATGAATAACTCCACTGGGAACATCAGTGTGCAGATATCTGTTTGCATCACTGGTCTCAGTTCTGGGTATAAACCTAGTAATAGCACTGTTAGGTCACATAGAAAGTCTGTATACAACTTTCTTAGGAACTGCCAAACAGTCCTCAACAGTGGCTGTACCATGCTACATTCTCACCAACAGTGAATAAACATTCCTATCTTTCAACATCCTCTCCAACATTTACAGTTTTCTGACTTTTTAATAGAGACCATTCTAATAAGTGTGAAATGATATCTCATAATAGCTTTGATTTGCATTTCTTTAATCACTAGTGACATTGAACATTTTTTCAATTGTTTCTTCACCATTTGTAATTTTTCTTTGTACAGTTGTCCTTTCAAGTCTTTTGCCAATTTTTAAATTGGGTAGTATGTCTTTTTATTGTTGAATTGTATGATATCTTTATATATCATGGATATTAAACCCTTATCAGATATGATATTGCAAAATATCTTCTCCCATTAAATCAGCTGCCTTTTCACCCTTTTGACAAAGACTTTTGTGGTAAAAAAAAAAATGGTTCAATTTTGAGGCTATCCCATTTATCTATTTTTTTTTTCTTTTGTTGTTCAAGCTTTGGGTAAAAGGTTTAAAAAACTATCATCTACCAAAAGATCTTGATAATGTTTTTCTCCATTTTCTTCTAGGATATTTATGGTTGTCATAATTTTGTTTAGGTCCTTGATCCATTTTGAGGTAATTTTTGTATATGGTGTGAGATAGGGGTCCTCTTTCTTTCTTTAGGAAATGACTATCTAGGTCTCCCAGTGCCATTTTTTGAATTGATTATTCTGGTCTTGCTGGTAGGGCTCAACTGCTTGTAGCCATTGGGCAATTTGATGTAATTATGAATTCCAAAAATATATACTGGATTATGCTTGTGAAATGGTCTGCTAATCTGGGCATGATTAAGTTATGATTAGGGCATTAACTGGGCCATGTCAGTAGGGCATTGAGCCCCACCCCTTAGTGGGTGGGGAATAAAACATTTATGTAACCTAAGCATCTTTTAAAATATTTAAAAAAAAAAAAAGGCATGGCAAAGAGAAATTTTGCTGTTGGAGTCTTGAGCTGGAGCTCCAGGAAGTAAGAGAGCTTGGAGAGAAGGCCCCAGCATAGAGAGGAGCCATTCACCTTATAGTCTACAGCTGATCTTGTGGAGGAAACAGAGTAGCTAAGCCCGGAGAGAAATGCATACCAGGGAAGAGAGGAACCCAAGAAGCCTGAACCCTGGTAAATGTTGGCAGCTGTGTTGCTCCAACACGTGGCAACGGACTTTGGTAAGGAGAGAAACTTATATTTTATGGCCTGGTAACTGTGGTCTTCTACCCCAAATAAATGCCCTTTATAAAGACCAACCAATTTCTGGTAATTTGCATCACCACCCCTTTGGCTGACTAATACACTGCCTTCCTAAAATCACTTGACTGTTGATGTGAGGGTCTATTTCTGAGTTCTTGATTCTGTTCAATTGGTCAATCTGTCTGTCTTTATGCCAGTATCACATGCTGTTTTTACCATTGTAGCTAAGTAATATGCTTTAAAGATAGGAAGTGATAGTCTGGCAACTTTGTTCTTTTTAAAGACATTTTTGGCTATTCAGGGTCCCTTACCCTTAAAAATAAATTTGATTATTGCCTTTTCCATTTCTCCCAAAAAAAACTGTTGAGATTTTTGTTGTGAAAGTGTTGAATCTGTAAATCAGTTTGGGTAGAACTGACATCTTAATGATATTTAGTCCTCCAATCCATGAACATGGAATGTCCTTCCAATTATTTAAGTCATCTTCATTTATTTTTGGCAACATTTTGTAGTTTTCTGGATTAAGGTCCTCTCTGTCCTTGGTTATTTCTAAATATTTGATTGTTTTATTATCTGTTATAAATGGTATTTTTTCTGATTTCTTCTTCAGATTGCACAATACTAAAGAATAGGAATGCTGTTGATTTTTGCATATTAATCTTGTATCCTGCCACTTTGCTGGCCTTGTCTATTAGTTCTAGCAGCTTTATTGGGTCTTTTTCAGGAGATTCTAGATATAGAATCATCATCAACAAATAGTGAAGATTAAAAGTTTTAGTTCTTACTTTTCTGTTTGGGTGTCTTTTATTTCTTTATCAGCCCAATTGTCCTAGCTAGAAATCTAACAAAATATTGAATATTGGTGACAGTGGGTATAATTGCCTTATTCCTGTTCACAGTGGGAAGGTTTTCAGTCTTTCATCATTTAGTAAAATGTTAGCTGTAGGTATTTCATATATGTATATTACCATATTGAGAAAATATCCTTCCTTTGCTATACTTTGGAAAAAAAATTTTTAATCAATAAATGGTGCTGTACTTTGTCAAATGCCTTTTCTGCATCAATTGAGAGGACCACGTAATTTTTCTTCTTCATTTTATCAGTGCAGTTTATTACACTAATTGATTTTGTTGTGTTGAACCACCCTTAGTTAACTGGGATAAAAGCCAAATTATCATGGTGTATAATTATTTTAATGTGCTTTTAGATTCAATTTGCAAGTATTTTATTGGGGATTTTTGCATCTATATTCATTAGAGGTATTGGTGTGTAATTTTCTTGTTTATTGTACTATCTTTCTCTGGTTTTGGAATTAGGCTGTTAGTTTCATAGAATGAGTTTAGTAATATTTTTTCCTGTTCACTTTTTTTGGAAGAGCTTGAGAAAACCTGGTTTTAGATTGTCTTTGAATGATTGGTAGAATTCACCTGTGAAGCCATCTGGTCCTGGGTTTTTCATCTTTGGGAGGTTTTT
>JAQZBX010059219.1:0-17572 GCA_029593785.1 Cabassous unicinctus | reverse complement strand
AATGTGACAGAGCTCCCCAGGATGATAATTAGATATTCCTTTGGTTACTGTATGAGTCTTCACCCACTGTGACAATGCCACATGAGTATTTGAACATATTTATATACCTTATAGGTGAGCTTTTTCCCATGTATCCCCCAACACTGACACCCCACACCAATGATCCTCCCTTGTCACAGTTGTAACCCTTCTGTGATCCAAAAATTCTTCAAAAACAAGCCAATATAGAGTCAAATACAATTAATTAAAAATGAAATAATGATAGTTTTAAAAATAAGAAATAATATACATTTTTTAAAAAAAATCTAAATAAAATGAAATTAAATTTGAGATAATAAAAAATAATGAAAAAATATTTAAAAATTTTTGATGGTTTGTCTTTCATCACTGTGAGATCTATTGTCCTGTATGTACAGTAACATTTTCTTTGGTTTATTCCTCATGTCTTGCTTTTTTCATTTTGCCTTCAAAGTTTTTGGTTACAGAGATGTCTGATACTAAATACAGGGGACTCTCATATGCCCAACAACTTTCCCCCTTTTCCCCTCCCCATAGTAATAAAATTTTTTATGTGGATGGTACATATAAACATTTGATGTACAGATATTGAAACATACAGACTAACCTGGTCAATGGTTTACATCATGTTTTACATTTTAGACCATACATTTTTATAAATTTTGATGTAATTTAACATGGCCTGTATCCATCTTAACAAGATTATATAAAACACTTCCATTGCCCCTAAAATGTCCCTGTTCCATCTGTTCCATCTGTTCTATTCCTTCCTCCCTCTTCCCGCTGGATGCACGGCAATCACCAGGCTTCATTTCTTGAAGAACAAGATTCATAGTTACTTGGAACAACATTGAAGTCTTGACACATTGGTCTGTCCTCCTCTATTAGGCACTGCCCATGCTCTCAAGAGACTCCCACCCCTCTATTAGAGACCATAGCAGGCCTCCAGGATGGGAGTCCACCATCTTGCCACTCATTTTCTGGTTCCCCACCCACTGATATAACACAATATGGCAAGATGAATACTCACACTGCCTTGAATTCTGCCCAAGATATGCCCTGCCCTGAATGCCCCCACCTCCAATACATTAGACCTGTAACCTTCACTTGACATATTGCCAAAAGTGCATTCCCAACAAAAATTCTATCATCCCCTTTGGGGAGGAATTAGCTGAGAGTATGAACAAGCTCAATTCATGGAGCAAGTCTTTATACAACTTTTTTTTTTTTTTGCACTATTATGTTTCATTGTCTTTATCACAAACATTTTACATCCAACTACTTCACAGTCTTGGTTTAATTATGATCACTACTTTGGCCAGTAAATAAATGTTTGTGCTTAAAATAACCAGCCAGTCAACCAGCCAAACAAACAAAAAATCCACCCATATACAGGTTCCAACAAGTTCAGGAATATGGAGAAAGAAAAAGAAAGAGAAGCAAGGAGATAACAATTTATTGGTATGTCTAACATTTCCTTATCAGATATATAAAAGAACTCTATAAATCATGTACAGAATATCTTTTGTTTACCCATGCAGGTGCTCTTTGTGCCCACTCCATCCTACTTTGTTTAGTGGAGCTTAGCTTTTGAATTGCATCAACCAGGTCACTGCTCTTGGCTTCCTCTTTCTCCCTTTTATTATTAAATTTTTTCCTCAAACTACTTCTTCTACTTCCGACTTCAGGTCTGAAGATTAGAGTGGTGACCTGCTGTAACAAGTAAGAATTTGTAAATGCCTGCTCTAGTAGAAAAAGCCCATTGATAGATACACCAAAAAAGATCAATATGGATATGGTCAGTATTCCAATAAGGCATAGCTATGCACATGTTAAACTTTAAACAAGCAATTTAAGGGCTGAAAAAAACTAAGTAGACATAAATGACCATCAGGTATTTTTAAGGCAGGTTTAAAAGGAATAAAAGTCACTTCTATCAATGATGATAATATATTTTCAACTATTTAAATAAAAAATTATAGAGAAAGCTACTTAAAGTAAGAATCTGAAGAAACAGTAAGTGTATATGACAAAGAAAGAGGAAAAATTGCCAAGCATATTTCAAGGTATCAGGAGAGTATAAAATGTGGGGAAAGGGAGCAGGTGATTAAGTAGCTGAGTACCTGCCTCCCTCATGGGTGGTCCTGAAATTGGTTCTTGGTGTCTCCTAAGAAAACAAACAATGAGCAGTCAATGAGCAAAATCAGCAAGTAGACTATGAACAAAAAACAAGCAGACAAGGAGCAAAAACAAATGAGCAGATAGTAGATGTGGCTCAAGCAGTTGAGCACCTGCCTCCCACATGGGAGGTCCAGGTTTGGTTCCTGGTGCCTCCTAAAGAAAAACAGGACAGATAATGAGAGAAAAATTTAGCAGACAATGAGCAAAATTAATGAAGAGACAAGGAGCAATATCAATGGGTAGACAATGAGCAAATTAACAAACTAGCAAACAAGGAAACAGAGGATGGAGCCAACTCACGGTAGCTGTTGTGGCTCAGTGGTTGAGCAGCAGCCTCCCAAATATGAGGTCCCAGGTTAAATCCCTGGTCCCAATAAAAAAATAAATAAAAATAAGACATAAAAATAAAAAATAAATAAATAAATAAATAAAATGTCAAGGAAAATTAAGGCACACAGAAGACAGGATAATAACTTATAAGGTGTCTTGTTTGGCATTCCAATCTCAATGTAACTCCCCACAAAATATTTATTACCTGTAAAGGGTAAAATAATACCTTTACAGTGAAGAAACATGGCAGACTCCATCTTAACCAACTGATCAAAGTTTACAGAACCAATAATTCAGCATATTGATATTTTGTGCCTGCTTATTAGATAAACTTCAGTATCATTCTTTCCAAAAGTGCATAACCTGATTGTAATGACCAAAACACTGGAGATAAATTTAAATTGATTGACATTCTTCAAAATAAATGGCTTTCTCTTTTCAAAAGATTAATGATGATGAACAGAAAAAAATTAAGGGAGTGCTCCAGATTAAAATGATAGTGAAATGTGTGATTGTGTGTTTAATCTTAGAATATAGGTTTGACAGTGGCATAGACGTAGATACATAATTCTACATACAACGGGCTTATTGAGAAATTTGCACACATTTCCATCAAATATGAAGAATGTATGGTAGAATTGGATCTATAGAACTTATTCAATTTTGTAATTTAATTGGTTTTCATTTTATGCATGTGAAGGATAGATTTATACTTTTGTTAAGTCTAAGTTTTACTCCTTGTTTACCTTGCTGATAGACTTTTCTTTGAATTTTATGGAAATCATTTCATACATTTACATATTTTTGCCTGTAATTGAACCTTATATTACTATTCTTAAACCTGAATTTTGGAGGGTAAGGAAACTGTAATTACTTGAATGCTTGCTCTGTTTGAACTACTCCAACAGGATATGAGTAATTTTCATTGTCTTTACAACAAAAAGTACTTGAATTATTTTTTTCAATCACTTTTATTCCATGCTCAAACATTTGCTCTCTGTCTCATGTCCTCTGCCAGAACAAAAAATCTCCTATTCACATTCTGTATTTATCTTGGGAGAGCCAATCTGACACTATGATCCAGTTTACACTGTCATATCTACATATGCAAGTATTTATTTTTATTATAAGTTTAAAATGTTCTATGTGCATTAGACTAGAAAAATACAAAAAAAAATAAAGAAAATATGATTTTGATTAAAATGACAGATTTAAAGAAATATTTATCTCTTCTTCCTCTACAAACACAATTAATGGTGAAATTATGAGGAAATTTTATATTTATAAAGACAAAGAAAAGTGGAAGAGAAGGAGCAATTGAGGTGACAAATTATATATTATCTATGATAAGAGAGCTCCTACAAAAAGGGATTAAAACTCCACATAGCTCTGGAGTTTGATGCCTTGCCAGTAGGCCCTACTTTGGAGTTTGTTCTCCTAGAATGATAGAGTTGGATGCATTTATGGCTTCCCTAACATGGCTCATCTGTCCCTTCTATTTAAACCTATACTTGGTGCTGTAGTTGGTAAGGTGTATGTCCAAGAGACTAGAGTCTTTGAGTGTCTGTGTGCCAGTTGGGACAAGAACCTCAGTGGAGTTGCAACACCTGCTCCCAGTTCATTGGATTTACTCAGGACAGCTAACAAGAAGGTGAGGATTGACAACCACCATACCAAGGAAATGAGAGAGCCGAGAACTGTAAGCAAAAGAGTTCCATCCATTGGCTGTATGGAATGGAAATCTCCTCTCAATTAGAAAGTGAGTGCACATCACCATCACAGAATCCTCAGGATTTGGGAATGAACTATGGACTAGAGTGGACTTACTGGTATTCTACTATAGATATATTGTGATTCTAGCATTTGAAGAAATTATAACATTGATGTGGAGGCAGTGGCCACTGGAGGCTCTGGGGGCAGGGAGAGGGAAAACAATATAATATGGGGGCTTTTTTGGGATTTGGGAATCATCTTGAAAGACATTGAAATGACAGATATAGGCCATTTTATATTGTCACATAACATGTAAAATTGTGTGAGAGAGTGTGTAGACCACAATGTGAGCTATGGTCCATCCTCAGTGGCAAAGCCTCAGGATTCATTTATCAATTGCAGTGAATGTGCCACACTAATGAAGGATGTTGTTTATTTGGGAGGCTATGGGAGGTGTGGGGAGTGGAATATATGGGAAACCTTATATTTTTTGTGTAAAATTTATGTAATCTAAGTATTTTTTTAAAAATAAAAAATAGATATATATTAAACTCCACATCTGCTTTAGAGCTTAGGAGTGAGGAAGCTACTACTCTCCTGGCAGAAATATTGGGATGCTTAGGATGCAGAGGTTGAAGCAGATAAACATCAGCCTGGAGACAAAAAACACTGTAAAATGGGGGTTGGGGATGAGACCTACAAGTAAATAAGGACATTCAGAGAATATAGATATTGTAAAATGGTGAGTCCTTAATTATTCTCAAGATCTTTCCTTCTTTCACAGAATGCTGGTTGCCAACCTACCTCAACTAGGAGTATATTTAGGCTTTCTTTCTGTAGTAAACACCTCATTAAAAATGTACTTATGATAGCTGGACAACGTGCTTATTAATATTTCTTCACATTCAGAGCATTCTTTCAGATGCTCTGAAAATTCTAATACTCTAATTGAGCTCTTTTCCTATTAATCTAATTTTAGAAGTTTACTTTTTGCACTTAGTTCCCTGAAAGACATTAACCAGACCTCAGTTTTGCTTCTTAAGTATAAAATAATATCTCAAGCAAAACCAGATAGAATGGTGTAAACCTGCAACTTTTATCAGAAACAAAAGGCTTGATATCTTTGAATGATCAGCTGGTAAATGAGCCATAAGGATGTTGCACCTGCATAATAACTAAACTTTTGGTTTATTAGCCACTGAAACTAAGGACTGGTTGAATATGCTTGAGACAATGCAGAACTGATAAATTCCATGTACCCTCCTGACAAGACCCCTGGAATATCTAACATCATCACTTTTTTTACTTATTTTATTTCTCCAACACTCCTCTCCTTTTGTCTATAAAAGCCCTGAATCCCATTCTCACTTTGAACTAGTTAGGGAAAGATTCCCCCAGTTCCTTGCTTGTGCACTTAACAATAAATCAGTTTCTCGCTGAGAGATTTTATCAAATGGTGACACAAATTAAGAAAGTCAATGGAAAAAAGGTAGTACTATTTACCCTTGGAATCAAGTAATTTTGAAAATTTTAAATGCATGGGCCATGATCAAGCCTATGGGAGAGCAGTAACAGAGGTAAAATGAATAAGCAGTTCAAGTCCACTGTTTCTATTAACATATATATCCATAAAGCCTTAGTATGGAGGGGTTTTCAGAGAAATCAGCATGCTCCATCACTCCTTTTCAATGAAAACTTTACAATCTCTTCAGGTGTGACCCTCAGAATAGAGTAGGATCCTTAATGCACCATGACTAGAGTGAGACCAGTAAGTATTTATGCTTTAGAAGACAAATCCTTTTAGATTTAAAAGTAAATGGAGAAATAAAACTTGTAAAAATTTTTTTTCAAATAAAAAGTGAAAATTAGAATCTAAAGAAATCTATTCAGTTCACAAGGGCATCAATTTCTGAGGATGAATTTCAATTGATGAAAATATTACTTTTCATTTTCCTCAATTTTTGGTGTTCTATAAAGCAATTGTGATTTTAATATTTTTGCTATATTTAATATAATGGTCAGAAGTGTATATAATGAATATTAGGTGTTGCAAATGTTATTAATGTAAATTAGCCTTTAACTCACTAAGCTGAAAGTATATTCAATGTTAAAATGAAATCATAAGAATTAAGGAAAGGTAAATAATAAATAATGAATGAAGAAACAAAAGGTAACTCTTTTCTAATGCATACTATTCTTTTAAGTATCAAATTATTGGCAGGTAACCGAGTCAGAATTATTAAATACCTTATTTTTTGAGATACTGTTTATTTAAAATGTTATTACCTTCATAACAACAACAAAAAACCAACAAAAAACAACAAATATTGATAAGTTATAAACACGTAAATTTATGGCCATGATCATTATTCTTAAATCTAACACTCAAGGACTGTGAATAATTTTGACTTATGAAGAATTCAAAATATTTTTAACAGAAACAACAGTAGAGATATATCAAATCAAAATTTTTCTTTATAAACATTCTTAAATCAACATAAATATTAAACTATCTAATAAGGATGCATACTAATTTATATTTTTTCCATTAATAAGATATATGGAATAGTTTCCTCTATTTTTGGAATTATTTTATATCACCTCTTTCCTAAATCCAACCACCAACATTTACTCTGTGATCTTTCCACCACCCATCATCATGAAGACAGAATGAGCAAAATATTTAAAAGATGCTAAAGGGAAGAATGTGGGTGGTAAATGTAAAGTATGTAACTAAAGGTTTTAGTAAATTCATATAAGATTAAAGAAAAAATATACAAATAGCATCAACTTGTCACTGCCAATAAAATCATGAATGATGCTCCTTCATCAGACTAATATCATTCTAATTCTGTCATCTCTTCTCCCTAGCTAATCAATTTGCATTAATCTTATTGAAAAAATAAGGTATCCCAAGGAGGGAGAATGGGTAATGGGATATGCATAAAAACTGCTATAAAATATTTGTGATACTTCAGATATAAGGAGCATAAGGTCATGCATTATTCCATGTAATAGTGTGAACATAATGAAAAAAACTTGCGTGAAAAATATAATATTTTATTTTATTAGATGTAGAGATAACATGAAAGGGGGAATAAAAAAAATAATAAATAATTTTAGATAATAAAATAATTTAAATAATAAAAAAGCAAATAAAATAATTTAAATAATAAAAAAGTAAATAAAAGGGAGCCCAAAAATCTTAGTTCACATATTGTAGAACCTTGATAGCTATAGTAACCAGGTTATGTGTCTATTGAAGTTTATATTAAATATGAAAAATGAAAAACAATTTTAATATTGTGAAGGAGGAAAAAAGCCAGCCATTAGATTAATCCCTCATTAAAATTTCCAAATGAGACAACAAATCTAAACTGAATCTTCTTGACAGAGCAATAATTCTAAGTAATTTACGTGGTAGAGGAAGGTTAGTGATTGTTCAGTATTAAAATGAGAATTTTTTACTGTTCACATTCTTGGAAGCTGTGTAGAAGCTGAGATTGTGTTAGTCATGTGATAGAATGTATGGGCTACAAAACTAGGGCACAAATTTAACATTTGTTAGTTGGTAAATTTGGATTTATCAAGAGAGTTGAAAATGTATTGCTAAAGGCAATAGAAAATATTCAGCCATTCAGCGACTTTAACATAATATATTTGGAGAGTATTAGAATGACAGGTTCAAATATACTGAAACAAAATTGAGACAAGAAAGAAAAATAGTTCCTTCCATCTGTCCCCTAAGATCTAAAACCCCTCTCAATCTGAAGCGTAGCATGTATCACCATAAACAAATCCTCAAGACTGAGGAATGAGCAAACATAAGGAGTGAATGTAACCATTGACCAAAGTAGAATTATTATTATTGTAGTAATGGTTGTACTTGCAACATAAATATAAAAATAGTGGTTACCAGAGATTCTGAGAGGAAAGAGGGAAATAACAGGTGGAACAAAGGGCATTTTAAGGCATTGGAATTCTTTTTTAAAATATTTTTTTATTTTTTCTAAAAGATACTTAGGTTACAAAAACTGTTACATAAAAAAACTATAAGGGATTCCAACATGCTCTACTCCCCCTACCTCCCACTTTTCCCTACATTAACAACTTCTTTCATTAGTTGGGTGCATTCATTGCAATTGATGAACACATATTGGAGCATTGTCACTAAGGATAGATTATAGTTTACATTGTAGGTTACACTCTCTCCCACTCAATTCTGTAGGTTATGGCAGGATATATAATGCCCTGTATCTGTCATTGCAATATCATTCAGAACAATTTCAAGTTTTGAAAGTGTCCCCATATTATACATCTTTTTCCTCTCTCCCTGTCTTCAGCACCTCTAGTGGCCACTGTCTCCACATCAATGAAATAGTTTCTTCCATTGCTAGAATCCCAATGAGTCTATAGTATAATACAAGTAAGTCTACTCTCGTTCATATTTTATTCCCGAATCTTGAGGATTCTGGGTTGGTGATGCCCACTCCACCTCTAATTGAGAGGGGGCTTTGATCCCATATGGCTGATGGATGGGACTCTCTTGCTTGCAGTTGTAGACTTTCTTGGTTCCTTGGTATGGTTGTTGTCCATCCTCACCTGGCATTGGAATTCTTACATATGATATTGCAATGACAGATACAGGTCATTATACATTTTGTGAAAACATAAAAAATCATATGGTGCAAACTGTAAACCATAATATAAACCACAGACCTTGGTTAGTAGCAATGTTTAAATATTTGTTCATCAATTGTAACAAATGTATCAAACTAATGTAAGTTGTTATCAGTAAGGGAAAATGTGAGAGGGAGAGGGATGGGGTATATGGGAATCCCCTATACTTTTGATGTAAGTTCTCTGTAACCTGACTTCTTTGAAAATAAAGTTTATTTTATGGGAAAAACAAAATGAAAAATGCAATGATTGATGATAAATAAACTAAAGATGATTTACATTGGAATAATATTGTGGTTAATTGATTGTTAGATTACCATATGCAGGCACTCATTGTAAGTTTAATATTAAAAAACTTGATATTGATGACTTTTTTATTTCTCCTAATGTTTTGTAGATTATGAGTGTGGTAATGACAAATATCCCAGTTGTGACTGAATTTATTCTCATGGGATTTCCAACCAATCATGTACATTTTGCATTCAGTGCTCTTCGCAGTCATTTACTTGTGGGCCCTGATGGGGAATGCCCTCATTATAATGATAACTTTAGACCAGCACCTCCACATACCCATGTACTTCTTTCTGAAGAATTTATCCTTCTTGAATCTCTGCCTCATTTCTATTACTGTCCCCCAATCCATTTTCAACTCCTTGACCCACAACAATTCCATTTCCCTCCTGGGCTGTGTCACCCAAGTTCTTTTGCTGTTTTTTTCAGCAGCTGCAGAATTGTTCCTCCTCACAGCCATGTCCTTTGATTGCTTTGCTGCCATTTGCCATCCTCTACACTATGAAGTCATCATGAACATAGGCATGTGCATGCAGACGGTGGCTGTGTTTTTGCTGGGGGGTGGTCTGACTTCTGTGATGCACACAGCTAGTACATTCTCCTTATCCTTCTATGGATCCAAAGCGGTTTATCAGTTCTGTAACATACCCCAGTTATTAGCTATTTCTTGTTAAGAAAATTTGAAAAGATAAATTGTGCCCATCTTATAAGTGGGTTTTGGAGTTTTCTTGTTTCATTTTCACTGTCATTTCCTATGTCTACATTTTCTGCACTGTCAAGAAGATTCCATCAAAAGAAAGGCAGTCAAAAGCCTATTCCACTTGCTTTCTACACTTGGTGGTCATTGTACTATTTCTCTCCAGTGGCTTCACTGCTTATATAAAGCCAATTTCAGCATTCCCTTCCATTTATGACCTTGTAATATCTGTGTTCTACACTATGGTACCCCCAGCCTTGAATTCCTTCATATAGAGTCTAAGAAACAAGGCCATGAAGATGACTCTGGGCATATTGTTGGAAGGAAAGCTCACCAAAAAGTAAATATATCCCTTTTATTTCAATAGCAAATATTTTCTATAATTTATCATTTGTTCATTTTTCCTCCAACTTTTACATGTAAATATTTTTAAAAGAAATAAATGAGTAGCTCCTTTATTAGGAATTTTCATTTGGCAAATGTGTCACAGTTTTCTATTATTCTGCAAACCTCTGGAAGTCCTAAAATTTTACATTCATTTGTCAGCCCCATTTCTAAGTGACATTCAGAGAATTCTAGCTATCTTTAATATGATGTAATGAAATATGTTTGCTTGGAAATCTCTTCCAATCATTATCAGTCTTTACTCAAACATACAAAAACAACAAACAAAAAGCTATTCCCAAACTCTAATATTTTATGATATCACTCACCAGTTCAAGTAACTAAAACAATTATTGTCCTTTTACATAATAATATTTTTCCTCTTATATATTAGATTGCTTACCTTAAAACACTATATGGGTAACTGCTCAAAATTTAATGCAGTGATTGCACCCATCAAATTTTACTTATAGGAAACTTTCCCTCTATATTCTCATTTAGGATTTTCAGTCAAATGAAAAATGGGAAATACATGTTGAATTTTTTTTCCAGAGAAAGATATCAGCATCCCAAGGGAATAGAGGAGCTATGCTTCAAGTGTAATATTGAAATGAATATTAATTTGGGTGATGTTTTATTTTTGTCACAATATGGCTATATATCTTGATAGTCTGCTTACAAATAAAAATATGTAAATATATAAATAAACAATTAAATCACAATGTTTTATGTTCTTAATATTATTATTAGTGTTTTATATATTTAATTTCATTATGTCTATTTTTGAAGGTTTACTTTTGTCTTTAAATTTTTCTTTTGACAGTTCATGATAAACCTTCTGTTAGATAACTCACAACTAACACATTTATTCTTCAACTATTATATATTCATTATATTCCTTCAATATGTAAAATATTAGGTTGAAATAAAAATAGAAATTTTTGTAAATATGTATTACCCTGAAACATGAGTACTATAAATTCCAAATTTTTCTGTTAGTGTTCATGTAATGATATGAAATTTAGAGTTCTTAGTATGTGATGCCATGTTTATCCATTAAATCTCTGTGAGCACATCATTATTTCTCCAGAACATTTTATAATTTTCTGTAAATATTAGGCTCTCACAAATATTTCTTTAAAAAATAATGATTATATAATTTCTATAAGGACTAAGTCCATTTAAATTTGGTGAGTTATAGTCCAATGTGTTCTTCTCTGTTATGTGGTGTACTTTTTTACAACATGATATAACGTAAGATTTGTTTTTACTTCATCATTTTTTCTCCATGCAGAAAAACATGGTCATGTTTTGTTTTTTATTCTTTAGTGTAAATCATTTGCTCACATAACCTGTTAATTTATTGTTGTGTCATAAAATTTTGTGTTAACTTGTATGTGCTGTTATGTGATACAGAAACTAATATATACTACATGTAAATATTGCCTATCTCTTGTTGCCTTTTTAATTATGGATTTGTTACTGTTTAATTAACTCAATTTTTAGTAATTATGAAATTGTCAATCTGTTTCCTTGTTGAGTGCTTCAAGTTGAAGATGTTATGTATTCATCACATTTAATACGCATTCTTTACATGTTTTCCATTTTATACAAATAGATGAGTACATGTGCACACAGATCACAATTGTATAGTTTGTTTTTACTTAAGTCTTAAAGAAAAGCAGAAAATATGTTCCTGAATGTTGAAAAACATTTATCAAAAAGTCTCTTTTTTTCATATTTAACAATGTAAAAAATTTCAACTTTTTGAATAAAAGGTGAGCACAATATTATGTTTTATTGTGTCATATCACTCACATATAAAAGACGGCATATCAACCCAAATGAGAAGTTGGTATTATTCTAAATAATTTGATACTCTATTCTGATTTTTTCCATTAACAATTCTTAAACAGAGATTTTAAAGACAACACATTATTTGACTTCAGAGGGGTTTTGTCTTACTATTCATCCTGTAATTTTTCTTTGGTAAATCATGTCATAATGCACATATTTTCTTACCCTTTTAAAATAGGCATTGCAAGTATTATGTCAATATGCATGTGCTGACAATGGACCATCAATAAATGCTGATAATCATTGGTTAATTAATATTTTCTGATATATTTATGTCTTTTACCGAATAAACATCCTGATGTCTTCACATAAGCCTCTGTGTGATATTAACTCATGTTCTGACAGGATTCTCTCATAACAAACAAAACTGAAATGCATCTAGGAAACTTTCAAGCACCAAACACAGTTGCCAGTCAATCAAAGAAATATACCATGTGTTATTAGGGAATTCCCTGATAAAGCCCAATTTGGTCTTCCTGAGTGTAGAAAGGTATCTCCTGTCAAGAATTTAATTGATATGCAGTAAAGAAAAAAATTGGAAGCAATTTTCCCTCCTTGATGGCTTGAAGCTCTATGTATCCAAGAAAGATATGCTTTCAAAATTAAGTATAGGTTTTTAGGATATAGTAGGGCTGAAAAGGGTACTGAGGCTTAATGTACATAGAAATTTTGATTAACTTGACTTTGAAAGTATGGAAAATGTAGAGTTGATGGTAACACATTATAGTGAGTTGAACTAATGCTGCTGGTTTATAAATGGGATTGTGACTGAAAAGGGTAGACTAGGGAGGTAAATGTCAATTGAAAAAAAAGCTAAAAAATCATCCAGGATCTGAATAACACAGTAAACCCAGAGGTGGATGAGAATTATGGTTAATAGCACAAATACAATAATGTTCTTCTATGAACCAGAACAAATGTACATCATTATTACAAGGTGTAGGAATGTGGAGAAGCATGGGAAAATACAAGTAATATAACCTTTGGACAATGATTAAAAACACTGTAATATTCTTGCCTCAATGCCAAAGATGTACTGTGTATATAAAGGTGGTTATGAAAAAAATATAACAAATGTATACTATAGATCATAGTTAGTAGCAATAATCAGATGATATTATCTCATAATTTATAACAAATATTCCACAACAATGTAGTGTGTTGATGGAAGGGTGTTGTATGGGAATTCCACACATTTAAATAATTGTTTTGTAATTTCATAACTTCTCTAATAAAAATATATTTTAAAATGTAATCCATTCCTATGGGTGTGAACCCACTGTAATAGTGAACATTTGTTGAGGCTACTTCAGTTAAGGTTTGGCCCACCTCATTCAGGATAGATCTTAATCCTTTTAATGAATTCCTATATATATGGGCTGAATATAGAGAAAGAGAAACAGAGGAAGACACAGAAGCAAGAAGGTGAAAGCAACAAAACATGGATGAGAAGAGAGAGACCAGCAGATGCCACTGTATGCAGTACTCTGTGACAGAGGAGTCAAGGGTCACCAGTAGCCTGTCTTTGGGAAGAAAGCATTGCCTGATGATGTCTTGATTTGATCATTTTTCTCAGACTTAAAACTTTAAGCTAATAAATTCTCTTTGATAAGTCAACCCATTTCATGGTATCTGCTTTCAGCAGTCTAGCAAATTGAAACACTCTCTATACCAGTTTCTTGGGGGAAAAAAGAGAAACTGCTTTTCTGGTATGTTTGCAAGAAAGAGTGTGTTATTTACTGAAAAAAAGAAAAGCAAAAAATAATAATAATAATGACATTATAATTTAGGAGGACTACCCATTTTATTATTGTTCCAAAACTCTATATCATCTGGAATGGAAATCTGGTGATAATTAAAGTAACACAGGAAATCCTGCTTTTAATATTCATCAAAAATGTTTAAGGCAAAAATGAAAATTCCTTATTTCTTTTTGGATCCTTAAAAGATAATCCAAATGCTTTGAATTTAAGCCCTGAATACCTATTCATTATAGACTCTGAAAAAATATGTATATATAGAGAGAGTTTGTTCTAAGGACAAAGTGTGTACTATCGATACTTAACCAAGAAAATGGTCCTGAGTGGAGTTGAGGGATGTATTGTTTAACCATTTGTTAAGAAATTTTGTCTATCATTATATAAAAACCATCAAATGTTGTAGTCAATGACCCCCGAGATTTTATCTGGCAAAGTGTCAAATGTTGACACAGGAGTTTTATAAAGTGATAGAATTGAAACAAGTAAAATAAGATTACCCAAATGTATAGTAATCAGCTTAAAACTTATATTTAAATCTAGGACATAAATCATTATTTAACAGATTCTATGTTTGCATAGAAGCAGACACACAGGCCTCCTCATTGGCCATTTTATCTAGGATAATGACATTTGAGAAGCCATTGAGAGTGGGACATGATCAGCTGGGTACATGAACTCAAGGAACACTTGATGATTTATTGGGAAGGGATGATAAATCCTAGTTAAATGAAATGCAATTCCTAACACCTGGTTACTATTAGAAGAATGAGAGAGAATGATTTTGGCTTGGTAATAGAATACAAGATGAAAGAGATGAGGTGGAGGAGGAAGGTCTGATGGAAAAAAGTTCTTTGAGCCTTTGTGTCGATTTCTTTGCAGCTGGCTGAGTCCTTCTTATGATGATATGGCTACCAACACCTGAGATGACTTCAGCAGGGCATATCTACTCAGGGAGCACCATGTTTCAAGGAAAGCATGAAAATTAGGAGTACATGCAGAGTAAGTTTTTTCTTACTAAAGGATGTTGTTAATGAAAGACCAATTTCCATTGGGCACTGAAGAAATTATTTAGAACTTGGAAATATATTTTAAATGCAGTAGAATAGTGAGTATGATAAGCTATGTGAAAATAAATTGAAGATAGCTTTGTTCTCTAACAAGATTCTAAAGGCAAATGGACCTGGAATAGCTTTGGGTAGACAGGAAGGGAAAAGGTGGTTTAGCACAGCAGGCAGTTCTTCAGATGGTACCTCTCTATATGTTACCCTCTCGGGGAAGAGAGAAGCATGATGTTAAAAGCAAAATGATCTTTGGGCTCTTGTTAACACATGAAACACAAGTCACTGGGCATTCTTCCTTGGTGCCTGTAACAGTTTGTCATTGTTTATGAATTCCAAAAATAGTTATTGGATTATGTTTGTAAACTGGTCTGTTAGAGGCATCATCTTAATTGATTAAATTATGATTAGGAATTTGATTGGGCCACAAGGTAGTAGAGGCCAAAAGGTGGAGACTAACAGAGAAAAGACATGGCAAAGGACAGAGTTGAGAATTTTCAATGCTGGAGCCTGGGAAGTAAGGATACAGAGGAGCAGACAGAAAGCTTGATTAGATACATCAGAGGTCCTGGGAAGAGAGAGGAGCTGTTTGCCTGTCTACAGATGGCTATGTTGAGAAAGCAGAGCAGCTGAGCCCAGAGAGAAAAGAGCCCTGGGAAGAGAGAAACCCAGGAAGCCAAACCCTTACAGACATCGGAAGCCATCTTGCTCCAACACCTGGTGACAGACTTTGGTGAGGGAAGTAACTTATGCTTTATGGCCTGAAAACCATAATCTTTTACCCCGAATAAATACTCTTTATAAAAACTAACCAATTTCTGGTATTTTGCATCAACACCCCTTTGGATGACTAATAAAGTACACTTTTTCTCTCACATTCCAAATCAGCACATCTTCTTGTCTCTAACATCAAAATAACAATAGATTTTGAAATGCTAAGAATATTTCCACTGCTACCAGTATTTAAATCTAAGCCAGATGAAATGTCTCACCATTTAAATGCAAATTTATTCTAATTGTCTACAACAACTCACAAATTATGACTAGCTGCCTCATATCCTTTCTGAGACCTCACCTCTGTATTTCATGGACAATTTTTGGCATTATTTTGCCATTTGAAGGAAGTTTAATTAACATAATCACTTACGTGTCTTAACATGCTCCAGCTTTACTTCACTCTGATACCCATAACTTGGATCACTTGACCTAGAATTATATGTATTTGTATTGTTCAGAGCAAAAAAATCTATTATTGTATAATATTACCAAAAATATACAAAAGTACCCTTTTCCAATATACATGATGGTGAATAATGGCAGAGATTTTTTTGTTTTGTTTTTGGAGGTACTGAGGGCTGGGGACTGAACCCTGGAACTTGTATGTGATAGGTGGAGATCTACCTCTTCAGTCATATCCGCTCCCTGAGATTCTTTAATTGTTGTCAGTTTAAGAGACATAAGTGATTTTCAATGTTATTTAATTTTTCTCCTTCACTCTTACTTTGATTTTTAGAGAAAAACACTTAATCTTTTGTGAAATGCACATTTTTGTACACATTGATGATATTATTTCATGCAGTTGTTTATAAGCTTTCCTGTCCATTTATAAAAAATCTTTATGTAGAAGTGATATTAATAGTTTCCATTTGTTTGTGTTGCAATTTTTCCCATTCTTTTAAATTATACTTCCTTGATCACATTTTAAAATTTTTTATTTTTGACCCTTTAATATAAGTTATTTCTTGGAATAGGTTCTACGTACATATATTTTTCTACCAGATGCATAACAATTTTCCATTATCACATTTTTCTTCTTTAAATATTATAATTTTTTTTTTTCATTTTCTTAGTGGTTGCCATAGAAGTTACAATATTCATTTTCAACTAATCTAAGTCTACTTTTAACTAACATTAGAGTTTCATGGATAGTGCATTTAACTCAGCAGAGAATTCCCATTTCCTCCTTCTCATTCTTTTTATCATTGCTGTTATTAATTTCCTTTATTCAGAAGCTTCATCAGCCAATATATTGTTAGAATTATGTTTTTGAGTAAGCTGACATCTATTAAATCAATAATCAAATTGATATCTATTAAATCAATCTGAATAAAGAAACTTTATTCAAGTTTCTTTTCTATAGCATTTTTCTTCTCTTTGAAGAAGAAATTTTAGCATTTCTTAAAACTGGGTATACTAGTGGCAAATTACTTCAGTTTATGTTTGCCTGAGAAAGTATTTCTCTTTCAAAAGTTTTAACTTTTTGTTCTAGTAACATATATACAATTCAAAATTTCAAGGGTATATTTCAGTGGTATGAATTAACTTTCTAGTTATTGTGCTACTTTCATCACCTTCCCTTTTCCCAAAGTTTTCATCACTTCAAACAATCTTTGCACCATTTGCCAATTTCTCCCCTCACCCTCCTCACATTTTTGCCCCTGCTAACTTGTAATCTACTACCTGCTTCTATGAAATTTTTATCCTAGTAAATTCATCTAAGGAGAATCACATACTTTGATTTTCTTTTTGAGTCTGGTTTATATTACACAACATGATGCCCTCAAGGTTCATCCATGTTGTAGCATCTATCAAAGCTTTACTAC